>CAJVPN010001149.1:0-17077 GCA_910592215.1 Entrophospora candida
TCAAAAAAAGTTTTCATTTATGCATGGTCCTAGTATTATTATTACTTGGGTGATGCAATCATTTGTTATATCAAATATATAATATCAAAAAAATGATACAATAGTGGAGGCAAAAGCAAGTACAACAAAAAAGACAAGTAATGTTTTATTTATTATAATATTATTATTGTTGATATTAATATCTTCAACTTCCATATATCCTTCTCATTTTCTATGCTTTAATGATTTCTATCATTTCCCTTCTAGAATTAATTTTTTGTTGTAGAATTTTTTAAGCAAGACAAAACACATTTTCCTCCACCAAGTAAATTTCACTAAATGAAAGATTTGGATCCAACTCAATTTTTTTATCAAGTAATTGCTTAAAATCCTTCCATAGATTTTCAATTTCTTAATCAATTATTGTTATCCATGTAGATTTTAGAATGTCACATCAATAAATCGTCCATGCAATCAAGACCAACTCCAAAGGGTGAATCATGTAAGCAAATTTTTTATGATCAGCTATTAATGTGTGATCATTATTAACATTTGATGATTATAGGATACATCGAAGCAGCAATAACCATTGAAGATCACACACACAGCCCTCTAAGGGCTTGAATGTTAAAACACTATTCTCACAATCCTTTAGTGTACAAAAGGCTGAAAAGATTAATTAACTTCTTCACTACTCCTAAACAAAAAGAAAATCACAAAAAGGAGTTGAGTTATGCAAATATTCATACATTGATTCAAGATATTAGTATTAGATGGAATTCATCTTATTCATGGAGAAAGTTGATTGATTTACAAATTGCAATTATTCATTTACCATCCAAACTTATAGCTGATTTAAATAAAAATAAAAAAAAGATTTGAACGAATCATGTTAATGGATATTTGAAAGTGTTACTATTACGGATACTGTTATGGATATTCAAAAGTGTCATAGATATTTGAAAATGTCTATTACAAAAGCATTATGGATATTCGAATAATAATATTAAATGACCATTAAAACAAAAAGCTAGTTTAAATATTGGTTATTCTATGACAAGCTGAAAGCATTGCTGTTATTGACACTCACCTCAAGATTATTGTACAACGGGGGGATTGAAGTAGATAACATGTATTCAAACATGCTTTACAAAGGTTTGTTAAGAGCTCTTTGAAGGTTAAATTAGAAAAATTCTGCCTTTGCTTGTAAAGTGTTGAAATCCTGGTTGATGTAAGATCATACCATTATTATCTTCACTAATAGATTTCCATTTCAATCTCTGATTCTAGATATCCATTTTAAAGTTAACATTGATGCGGAAGGGGAATGAAACATTATGTAGTAAGTGTTAATAATATTAAGTATATATAAATAGAGTTACAACAATATTTGTTTTATAATAGTTTCTGGATAAATGATACATAATGAAAATTATATTTTATTTATTGATCAAGATTATTAATATTGTAACTTCATGGGATGAAGGTGTCAGTAATCTTCAATCTAATAGTTTTAATTTTGTTAAAGTATTTTTACTTCTTCTGTTTGATATAGTTAATATCGTTCCAGTTTAATTTACTCATTATATTCTCATACAAATATGTACTACACTCAACCCTTGTCACAGCAGACCTCACCACAATGGACTATAATCAAATTCTTGTCATAACGGATTTTTTCACACTAACACATAAAAACATATAAAAATCCGTTGTGGCTATGACAAGGCTTGACTGTAACGTTTATTTGGGTTATTCACATAGAAAAATAAGCTGCGATCCAGAATATTAATACCAATGCTTGATATTTTTGTTGTGGTAGTTGTTGTTGTTGAGCAAGTTTCAATATTATAAATCTTCTTCAACAAATCTGGTTAATATTCTTTTTTTATGTATAATTAATTTTATAATGATAATAATGTATAAGTGAGTGAATTCCGAATTACGTATAATTAATTATTATTATTATTATCATGTATTAAACCTGCAATTAAAATAGTCCATTGTAATATCGCTATTGGTAAAGTTGAAGAATACCTAAATTTTTTTTCAAACATCTCCAAAATATATTAATTATAATAATTATAATAATAATGATCATTATCGTCATCTAATTATTATTATAAAAAATGTTTATGTTATATGTATATTACTATTTTTTGTATATTAGCCTTTTGAAAATAACAAACATATATTTACTACTTACCGTTATTATTTTCATTGTTATTATCACCTTTACTACCTTCTATTGTCATCATCATCATCATTATTACTCTTTGACAACTCGACAATATAAAAAATTTCCCTGTCATCTCACGTTCTATTTTATGATTTCCGTGAAATATTTGCAAAAGTTTCATAATTAAAATTTTCTGGAATCAATTTTCAACCAAGGTAACCATCCTTTATTAATAATATTTCAATAAACAATAATTATCAAAAGTCTATCAAAGTTAAAACCAATTAGTTATTCCGTGTAGGGACGATTCTGCAGCAAAAAAAAACAAAATCTGCGGCTTAACTCTGCTATAAAATCTCATTATATTTATTTATTCGAAAATATCTAAGAATCAATTAAAAATAAATAATGAAAAAAATAAACAAATAATTCTTATTCGAATTGCTAATAGAAAAAAATAATACATCTACCACTATTATTATTATTATTATCACAAGGGAAAAAACCAATTACTACAGCTATCATTATTAATTACTAAAAAAAAGATGTCAAATTACTTTTGCTACTGCTATTATTATTATCATCGCTACAAGGACTGCGAAGGAGAAATAGAACTGATAAGTTTTAATTGTATTGAATTAGCAATGTGCATACACTATTACTATCAGCTATATTATTCGTTTTGTTTGTTTTATTCAAATAGAAATCCTAGCCTATTTCCATAGAGCCAACAGATTCGAGAATTATGAACAAATTTAATGTAATACATGTAGAAACGAAATATTGATAAATTTTTTTAGCAGTATAAGATTAGATAAGTCGCGCGAATTCAATTTGTTTGCTTGATCACGTGATGTACAATTATGTTATATTTGGCATATTAATATGCATGAAATTTCTGCTACAAAAATAGAAAGGTATACCAGCAATTAACCAAATTAGATATAATTCTTCACGTTTCTGCTTTTGATATATACTTTCTGCTTAACGTCGAGGATCATCGTCCTTGGAGCCGTGGAATAACCATTACTTATTATTTGTACAATCTACCTAATCCAAAAAAAAGTCTATCTCCTGAATTTTACTTCGCTACTTACCGAATTACTTTGAGTACAGTGAGTGTCACATTAATGCATGCAAAATAATTGGTTTTCTTAAAATTGACGAGTTAAATTTTCATGTAACTTTTGAAGAAAAACAATAACAATGTAAATTAATTATTCTAATTAAAAGCCATTGAACTACGTCGAAATATTTTAAATGAGTTCAGTGTAACGATAATCATAGTCAAGTTAAAGCTCGATATTGTATAGTGTAGTTCTGCAACTTTTGATTGGTCACATATATCCTTCAAATCCTCCAAAAATGGAAATGCAACATCAAAAAATAAGTCATGTTTCGAAGCCAAGACCTTTCTCTACAAGTTACGATTTCATTTTGTTGATATGTCAGAGGATTCGTGTCTCAATTTGCTCAAATTTACCAATTTACTATGTTCAGCCCTAAAATTAGCGCGTTACACGCAAAAAAAGTTAATATCAAAAATAAACGAATTGAAACAAAAACAAAATTTTTTAATTTTTTCCCTTATCTTACAGATCTTTTATATGTGAATTTCCAGATGAATGGAAAAAGAATTTATTCTTTATATAAAAATACAAACAGCCAAGTTCATGTTTTCAAATTTAATAAAATAGACTATTGCGTTAATCAAAGAAATATGCAAAATCATATACTGGCTCCCACCACCATATTGCCGATTTTACTATTTATGGAATGACTAGGAAATATCACATGACCAACAATTTTTATGATTGGAAACATTGGCGATGTGGCGCAGAAAGTTGTGGGACGAAAATTCAATTCGGGCGTGCCACGTTACACGGGTGTTGTGCACGTTTGTTATTTTTTTATAAATGCCAGTAAAAAATTTAATTGTTCCTATATACTCTTTTTTTTTTTTTGCTTTCCCAATTCTCTTATTTTGTGTGTGACAAATCAATTAATAAATATTTTCGTGCATATGAAAATTTAGTGTAATGTGACACGCCCTGATTGAATTTTCTAAAATGGTTGGAATTAAAAAAAGAAAAGCAAGCTAGAAGGTAATGAAATTACTATTTATAAATAACTTGATTATTCCCTTTTTTAGGGACAATAGTGATTTTGTTAATTTTGAATATTTTGAAGAAATGTATCCATATTTCGATGAAAAACCTGAAAATAATAGTGAATCTTTGTTTCAATTACTGACTGACAATATGAAAAACTATAAGGCCAAAAGGCCATTGGCCTATAATGAAAATTCAAAGAACATACAAAAAACATCAGCAAAAGAAAATATCCAGACTCTTGATATATTTTTGTCACGTGTTATCTGCGGGTCTACAAACGAAATATTGACCCTACAGTCTAAGCTCTCTATACCGAACATCTCCATAACGAACAAAAGCAAAAAAATTACATATAATAATAAAGGACAAGGGGTTTGGCATAGAGAGCTTAGACTGTATATAAAAAGTATTACTGTTACACGCACTTTTACTTATCTGCGTTTTATTTTAAATATATGTAGTGTGACGAACGCTGATAATCATTTGACCATATTCGAATATTCGGTTATTATTATTATTATTATTACTATCATTATTATTAGTACTATCATTATTATTATGAATATTTGATTCAATGAATACATATTAGTATTAGATAAATTTTCTAAATATTCATAGAAAAATCTGTTTACTACTAACAATTTCCAAACATAAATATTTCCATAACAAAGATGATTCAAGTGATAATAATTCTCGTCTATTCACTTTAACACAAACAAAAAAAAATTTTATGCTAGTTTATTGTATTAAGACGCATGACATATGTACATGCTAACCGCAAAGGACATTATAGATTTTATGTGTGAATTTAATTATGATTCGTTTAAAAAATATTGCTGAAAGAGGTTAAGAAATCCCCTTTTTTTAAATAAATTTAAATTATTGTTTTATTTGGATTTGGATCACAGTCCATTCGAGCCCTTCTGTTTCAGCAAAAAATATCCGTTATATAGTAATAGAGAAACCGTTATAGACAGTATATAAGACATATGAGACAATTTTAATTGGACCTAAATTTTCAGTGCGTTATATAATGAAACCGTTATAGAAATACATTGCCTATATAACATAATTGCTGGAGGTCGGTCTGAATATTCGTGCGTATTCGAATATTCATGATCGACATAATAATAAATGAATATTCAAAAGTCCGCTACGTAAAAAAAATCTTGTGTGTAACCGCTAATTATAACAATAATAAATTATAATATACACAAATACAAAATGTGGCTTTTTATTAATATTAATAAATATTAATCTGTTTTTTACAAGTATCGATCATCTATCACGTATCGTTATTGGTCCATCTATTTCCGTGTTGATCACTTCCAATTTCACCACGTGTACATTTAAGGTTTCTGAATAATTTCTTGAATAAATTTTTATTCAAACCTAATTTTTTGTAAACGTTTCGCGTGATCTATAACACCATTTCCATTTCGTGGTAATAATAAGAATTTTAATTTCTTTCAAAAAAATAGAAACATATATGCATTATGTGCTAATATTTACATTGATTGCTTTTAGAGGCGAAAAATATGAAGTTTTTTTGTGTCGAGTTCATCGCAACTTGATCTACGTGATGATATAAGTTTTGTGATTTTTTGTTATATGGGCCTTTGGATGATTAGGGAGAATGAGTGAGAGTAGATGATGGCCAATACTTTTTGTCAGGGAGTAGTTTAATAAAGTTCTAAACATATTAAAGACGTAATACTTACAAGCATATAAACTGCAAAATGATACAGTTCTTATAATTTTATTGTAAAGTTTTCATGAAAAATCAACTTTCTTCCGTGCAGATAGATAATACATAATTTTATTGATCATATTAATAATATCTTTAAAAAAAACATAAAAAAAAGCATAATAATAAAATCTTATATTCTTAATTCTTCTTTTTAATTAAATGTCTTTAAGTCTTAAATCATTATTTATTAATTTATTTATTTATTTATTTATTTATTTATTATGGATATTGACTTGTAATATTATTCAAAAAAATTTAAAAAATTTAAAAACTCAACATTCTCAAATTCAAAATTAATAAGATCATTATTATCATTAATGTTTTCAAAAGTGTTATCATTCCCCTCATTAATAATCATATTATCACTAGTAATAAGATTATTATTATCATTATTATTATCAAAATCAAAATTATTACTAATGTTACTACTACTACTATTATTATTCTGAACACTAATGAAATTATTAACATTATTATTGGAATTATCAACTATATTATTGTCGGTGATATCCAAATTAAAGGAATTGTTGTCAAGTGGACCTAAAGTCGACACCTCATGAACTAAATTGTCTCCAGTGAGAGAAAGTTGAGTTTTGAAGTTGTTATTTAGATCGTCAAAATTGAAATTGTTTAGAGAATTAATGGGATTATTGAAAGGATTATTGAGACTATCGAAATTAATTGGAGGAACATTGAAGTTATTAAAAACATTTAAAGCGTCAATATTGTTGGAATTATCATAGAAATTACTTGAAGCGTCAAGACTATTGAAATTATTATTGAAATTACTTGAAGCGTCAAGATTGTTGAAATTATTGAAATGGCTTAAAACGTCAAGATTATTGAAATTATTGAAGCTATTAAGAGCATCAAGATTATTGGAATTGTTCAAACTATTATTATTATTGAAATTACAATTAAAATCATTATTATTAAAGTCAATTATTTGATGATAAATATTGCCAATGTTATTTTTTTCACCATCATTTTTATTATTTTTATTAATGTTATTATCTTCGATCTTTCCATCCGATTTGCTTCTTTTCTTTGCCATTTCACCGCCATCATCATCAGCATGATTTATATTAGTATTTAGATTATTGTGCCAAACCGGTTTATAAACATAATTAGGATACGTTAATTTATGTTTAACATTAGCTGCCATACTTAATATTTGAAAAAATTGTTTTACTTCAGAAGATTGAGAATTCCAAATGTTTGCAATCAATTTGGATTTTTCTCGATTATTCAAATTCGTCATTTGGGATTCTGCTTTAAGTTTGGCATTATAATCAGTTCTAAAAAGAATGAATGGATTTTGAGGTCTAGGTGAATTACTATTACTATTACTATTACTATTATTACTGTTATTTTTGATATTATTAATATTACTATCGTTATTATTATTAATGTTGGTGGCATTATTATCATTGCCATTATTAACGTTGTTGTTTTTGTTATTTCTATTGTTTCTTTTATATTTTCTAACAACCCTATTATTATTATTAGTTCGTAATAACTTTGGTTTAATTAGTTCGTCAATTGGCAACGTCAATTTATAAGGAGGATTGGTGGTTAGTCTTTTCAATAATCTTTCTAAATTTGATTGACATTCTTCATTACGTGACGACGATGATGATGACGACGATGACGATGGCGATGATGATGAATATGAATGAATGGTGATTGGAAATGAAGTGTTGTTGTTACCGTTGTTACCGTTGTGGCCGTTGTGGCCATCATTGTTTTCTGTTGAAATGAATTCATTTAATGGCATCACAAATGTAAAAGTACTGATACTACTAATACTACCTGAACTAGCACCAGCACCAGCACCAGCATTAGAACCAGTATTACCAGTACTATTACTACGAGCACGCTTTGATGAATTTTTATTTTTTGTTGGATTTTTCTTGAGCATAATATATTTAATTAGTTAATAATAATAATAATTTAATGATATAATAATTAAGTGAAGTAATAATTATATATATTTTATATTTATGTATACTATACAAAGAAAAAAAGTTTTGTCTAGCTAAAAAAATTGACTTTTTATGCATTTTTTTCTTCTTAATATCTCTCGGAGTCTGATAAAAAGTCAATTTAAAAACAAAAATATAAAAATACAAAACAAACTAATGTTGTTTTTTGTTTTTGTTTTTTTTTTTTCAAGTCAACCCAAATTAATCGAATTTTTGTATAATTAAATTTTTCCGAGTTACTGGGTTTCTGCACCTAATTTAAAATTTTTAATGAAAAAAAAAAATTTCTTGTTTTATAATTTAATCTTGAATGGACGACTTAAATATTTATGTTACACGAAGTCGGAGTGGGACTTCATAAATTTTAATTTGGAAACTACATCGACTATTGATTTTTCCGAAGATCAAATAAATCAATTGTTTAATAATTACTTTTTTCGTCCTCAATTTAATTTTTCTTTATATCCCAAAAAAATCGGAAATCACAATTGAAAGATTCCGGTTGCTTGATAAACATCACATCAACAATATTTACTATTATAATGGTTGTTAGTACCACTCTCATCATTAATCAATATTGATATCAATATTAATATTGTCGTTTATGATGATGTCGTCTTCCATTATATCCTTTTTAGCAAGCTAGATATACATTCAATATTAAAAAAAGCTCAAATTTTCAACAAAATATGGATTCAAAACAGAGGATTTGTACGATAATCGAGATACACAAATGATCCATTTTATTATTAATTGATTTGATGTTTTTCAACGTTTTTACCAATCAGTGATTCTCCACAAGAATTTCTTACATAATCATCATTTTTGTTATGTAAATATTTTTACCAAAAACTAAAAACCAATCACAATCATCTTTTTGATTTTCGACACAAAACAAATTTCTCATTATTATTTATTTTTTAACTAGACAAAAATTAACAGTTAATTTATCTTTAATTAAAAAAAAAACAATATGCAATTTTCTCAACAACTTTTTCAAATATAAGAATATTTAAGCTATTCCGAGACTGGTTACCTTTAAAAACTACCAGTAAACCACTGTGTTCAGGTCAATGAGATGATTCTTTAAAAGATTGTCATGGGCTACCGTTAGTTCAATTAAACTGTCACCTAACAATATGAAACATATTCCCCTTTTTAACAGAAGAGTTTTAAAAAAATATAACTTCTTCTACCTCTCTACCCAGGAAAGATCTTAACATCAGTCTTTACCTTGATTCGGAAGAAAAACAAATGGATTGGTACTGTTCGCTGGACAGAATAAATCAATATATATATAAAGAAAAACTTAAAAATCAAAGACCTGATTTTGAATGGGTTCTTACTAGAGATGCAACGATGTGCGACTTTTAAACAATTATGATTCAAGTATTGCTCCAAAAAAGAAAGCTTAATATTAAAAATTTGAAAATGACCAACAAATTGGGGAAACAAAAATGGCCTCAAAGTGAGAAAACACCCGAATTAAAACGTGTGTGATAATCAAGGTCCTAAACTCTTGGTAGCTAAGGATGCTGGCATCATTTCATTTGATCCAGGAATGAAAACCTTCATGATCGGATATAACCAAAATAGCGAGGACATGCCATTGTATGTGATTTTGAACTAAATATGGGGTGCTTGGGTGCGAAATTCTTTTTCAACATTGCTAATTTTAACATACATCATTGCCATGAAGGAATTAACCAACCCCCACAAATTTTTCAACATTGCTAATTATTTGTCACGTGAATTTTTCAAGTTTTAAACATAACGCCCAGCTTTGAGTATAGTGTCTGCATCATACATCATCTTGCATCATTGATGGAGTTCTAACGGAGAGTCTGCTGCTTATACCCGAGATACCTCATGATTATTGTATACTGTCTATTTAGGGTTTGTACTTGGATATAAGTAGTTAATAGTTTTTTTGTGTAAAATTAAAAATTAAATATGGGAAAAACCAAGAAATGGAAGTATGGCCAATTAAATTTTCATTCTCCACCAACCAAATTATGAATCCCCGAAATCACTTTATCTGGTTTTGTTTCAGCATGTCCCATATTTATTATTTATACAATATGATTATTATTATTAATAGAAATACAATATTTATATTTTAAAAAAAAAAAATTTAAAATTTATAATACAAAATTATGATAAATATATAATATATTATATTAAAACTAAATAAATATAAATACACCAATAAGCATATTATGAATGCATGAATGAATATATATATTATTAAAAACATGGAAAAATGTTTTTTTATTCGGATTTTCCTGAAGAGATGGAAAATTTTAGTAATTCTTGAATTTTCATAAAATTACTAATACATATTTCGACCATTGATTCTTCAAGTTCATTTATATGGAGTTTCAGTAGACCTTCAGATTTTTCTGCTTTTATTCGTGCCAATTCTGACGACTCAAGATTTGAGGCCAGCGATGTAATCTTTTCTCTATATGATGCCACTGAATCTTCCCATCCACTATATTTTTGAGTATCTGTTTCAAGTTTCATCTGATATTCTTGTAACTGTGACATAAGTTTTCGTCGGTTCATCGAACCTTTTTGTTTCTCGGTCCTCTCATCTTCCAATTTCTCTTTCAATTCATCAAGCTCAACCTGAAGTGCTTTATTAGCTCGTTCAAGCCTAATAACTTCTTTTTGTGTCTCTTCCGCCTCTTTCAATACCAATAATTGATCTGGTGCATCTAGCAATCCAAGTTCTTGCATTTGATTTTCAAGTGTTTCCTTAGACCTTGCCAATTGTTCACATTCTCCTTCGAGTTTCTCCACCTCTTCTGTCAACTCATCAACTTCCTCCTCTAAATCTCGTTCTCGTTGTCGAGTTTGAGCTAATATTTCCTCGTTACCCTGAGCTAAAACTCTCTCGTCGTCCAATGTTTCTTCCAACACCGTCTTTTCAGATTCCAATTGCACAGTTAAGGCTTCAAGTCTTTCCCGTTCCTGGGTCTCGAATTTCAATCTCTCCTCCAATTCGCGTATACGATTATCCCTAAGTTTTATTTGTTCCTCCCAACGAGTAGTATTCAAGGTCGGTTTGACTTTGGAATAAAGATTCCACCATGAATTCTTTCTTAATTGGTTATAAACCCTTACATTCTTTTGGATGATGCGTGCTGCTTGAACTTTTTTAGATAATATTTCATATTGTTTTCTTGCCAAATGACCACGACAATATGCTTGAAATCGTGTAAAAACATGCGCTAATTTGCCATCTCTTATTTCTTCTAATTCTGCCAACTATATAAAAAAAGAAAAAAATTATCATTAGAGTAGCCATTATTATATATAATATATCCAATATATCAATAATATATATCAAGCTAGCTATATATAAAAATAATTACCACTCCAGATTTAAATAAAACTTTGCTTAATCCAATACGATATTGTGAACTATCCAGATTAAAAGCCTCCAATAATTGCCGTGCAGCCTCTCTGCCGTCAATAAATCCATCAGGAATAATCCCTGGGACCAAGATTTCATAACGTTGACGAAATTCGACAAACCCCAATCGATTAGGGAATCCAGTACGACATATCCTAATACCTTCAAGAACACCATTACATCTTAATTGATCAAGTACTAATGGCACATAAATCTTTCCTGGCTTTTTCTCTTCATTAGGAACAATACATCGGACGAAATGTGGATGAGTTGAGTATAATTGTTTCATTAATGAGTGTAATTGTTCTTTGTGGCGATGTCCTACAGTTCTAAAGGCACCACGTTTAACACGATTTTTTGTTCCATAATCTATAATGTTATTGTTGTCGCCATGAAAATCTTGGAATAAAGATGCAATATATTCGCAATTTGAGTAAGCCAGTAGTTTAGTAATATTTTCGTTTAACGGATCTTTGTTTTTATTAAGCCATCCTTCAGTTCTGTACTCTACTTTAGCAGCATAATGTTGTAATATGAAACCTTGCTGAAAACGTGGAACTTGATATATTGATGATTTGTCTTTCCATAAACTGTGTAATTTTTCTACAAAAGTTTTGTCAGTTGCTTTTGGCATAACACATTCTTCATCAAGACATGACAATACTCCCACCGGCTATTTTTTTCGGATATAAATAATTTTTTTTAGTCAAAAAATGAAACAAAACAGTATAATTAATGATATAGTAATATACATACATTAACTTTTTCAATTAAATCAATCGTTGGTTGTAGATCCAAACCAAAATCGATAAATTTCCATTCAATACTTTCACGTCTATATTCTTCTTGTTCCAATACAAACATATGATGGTTGAAAAATTGTTGTAATTTTTCATTGGTGTAATTTATACATAATTGTTCAAAACTATTTGTCTATAATTTTTAATTATAAAATTTAAATTTAAAATTTAATTTATAATATTTAAATATTAGAGATATTCAATCAAAACATTTTACCTGAAATATTTCAAAACCAGCAATATCCAATACGCCAATAAAATTAGATTTATTGGTTGGTCTATCGGTAGCCTTATTAATTCGTTCTACCAACGCACCAAAATTTCTTTCATATAATGACTTTGCCAAAGCATCTATCGAGTATAAGACTTGTTCTTTTGTGCGCGATTGGGCAACCCATTCGCGACCAGCTTTAACTTGAGGTTTGACTAGACCTTTAATAAAATCCGATACATGTATACCAAGAAGATGACAAACTTTTTCCGATACAGATGTTTCTGGTATTTGAGCTTGGTCGTCACGATTAGATGTCACTTTAATGTTTCCAAGATGTAAGATTGCTGCTATTACACGAAACAAATTCATTTGTTCTTCAATTGTCATCCCTATTATATTCATAGCATCCTAAAAAGAAAATGATTGTTATTATTATTATTCATAAAAAAAAAAAAGACAGTAATGATGATTATAGGTTTAGGTTTAGATTTAGATTGAGATATATGCTAACCATGAGATTATTAAATTCAATTGAATCGTCAACACCATCAATATCTTGTCTTGAAAATTTTGTAAATCGATAATCATCCAATGTATCATCCAACAAGAAATCCTCTACAATGCAATAAGTGATAATAAAGGTTATACATTTTATAAAAAAAATTTATATATATATAATATATATAACACACCATCTTTAAATAATAATAACTTACTTTTGAATTCTTGTGGAGCTCCCTTTAATAATTGATAAAAAATGTGAAAGTTACGTTCTTCAGGAGTCTGATGTGTGACACGGGATTTCTCTAATAAATATCTTTCAATATTGGCACCAGCAATTTGACCATACGAATTGAATTCGATCCTAATAAATTTCCCCTGCATGTATATTATGAATATAAATAAATATATACAAATAAAAATTTTTTATTTATGAATGAATTACTTACGAAACGAGAGGAATTATTGTTTCTAATAGTTTGAGCGTTGCCGAATGCTTCTAGTATAGGATTAGCTTGAAGTATTTGTTGCTCAAGTTTACCCAACTTCTTTGAGCTATCACTAGCAATTGCTGCTATATATTGAATAACTTTTTTTGTGTTTACAGTTTTTCCTGCACCAGATTCTCCGCTAAATAAAATCATGGATTAAATGAATCGATTAATTAATTAATAGAAATTCAATCAATAAACTGATTTAGTTGAAATATGACAAGTATCATTACGTTATTAGAATTGATTGATTTTCACGCTCTTGTAGCATATTGTGATAAGCAGAATCGGCTATAGCGTATATATGAGGTGGCATTTCATGTCTACGTTTACCTTTATAAGATTGTATGATTTCATCTGTATATATTGGGAAATCATGATAAGGATTCACTGCAACCAAAAAGAGCCCCGAATATGTCTATGATCAAGATAATAGTACATAAATGATAAAATAAATAATGAATAAATCAACACAGTCGTCTATATATATGTATGTATGTATATATTTATATATATAAGTAATAAATAAGAATGGCCTGCGTACATAAAAATAATCTGAAAAATATCTTTGTCGTAGATTATGTATAATAGATGCTTCATTTAGATAAGTTAGATCAGCCATATCTTCAACTTTGTCAAATTTAGGTGGATTCATTTTTTCGGTTTCGTCCACGTCAACAATGCGGGACTAAATTTGGTTAATTGATAAAAATTAATAAATAATAAATAGCAACAATCAACCAATAAATCAATCCAAACTTTGATTATACCGAATAGTCATTAAAATGGACTTCCACTTGATTCCCTATTTCTTTTGTAATATAACCAGCAACATAACCATCATTCTTATCCTCAACCCAGACCCATTTTTTTTCATTAAAAGCAGCTTGAGCTACAGCATCAATAACTCCAGCCCCACGAATACTATTTGACACACGACGAAATATTTCACCTCCAGGTAAGTAAATTAGTGAATTTTTTCTGGAAAATTTAGTAGACATTATAATGTGATTGTAATAAATATGGTGCGAGATTAAATTAATTAATTAAATTATAATAATTATTATTTCATTAAATTAGTTTATCATTAAATGGATAAAAAATAAAAGTTAAGAGAAAGAAAAATCAAGGGAATTCAAGGGAAGTAAGTATCAAAAGATTGGTAAGTAATATGATTCTTTTTTAGGGAGAAAAGTAGAAAAAAGGAAATCGTATCATTTATTTATATAAATCAAAAATTTTTATATGATTTTATGATATAATTATTAAGGGGTATGACCAATATATATTAATATTACTCCTTTAATATCGAAAACTATATATAGTTGTTATAATATAATTACGTGTACACATACATACATATTAAGAAAAAAATTTCTATTCTTGTTATTTATTTTACCTTGGTTCCCTAAAAAATGAATGACGATTTCAACTAATAACCAAATAGAACATGAGAAGATTCATTGAATCGAAAATGGATCTTGAACAAATAATAATAATAGCCTCGATCAAGCATATGTACAAATCAAAAAAAAAATACCTTGTCAGGTTCACTCTTTTTGTTCTCAATATGCCAATTGGTTGTGAGGTCGAGTTATTGATTCGTTTGGTGGTTTATTGGCTGGATTTACCATTTTGGTTTTTTAGCGTTGTAATATCCTGGGATGGGAAAGCTGACATAGACACTCGTTTGAAGGATATAATAATCAGGCACCAGATAGGCTATACAAACAACGTATGATATCAGAGTAGAAGATGTAAGACATTGTGCCTTGGAATAATTTTGCAAATTACTAATATACAGAAAACGTTCAACGAGACGGTCATATCAAAGGCTGAAAGAAATTTTAGAATTGAAATTGTTGAGATTGATGGAAATGAAGTTCAAAATGTCTATATTATATACAAAAGGAGGAAGAACTCAGAAATTCCGCGTTTAAATTACGAGTTTATGGAAAGAGACCATAGTTAACCATGGAGTATTGTATTAAAAGTAAGGAATTACGGCAATACCACCTTTAAAACTTGTATAACTGCCTTTTTTGAAAATTGGTGGTTACAACCACAAGTTCATATTCAAACCATCTTTTATCAAATATCAAAAAAAAAAAAACAGAATAAATGACATAAATGTTAAAATAGAATTGCTAAAGCATTGAGAAATCTGTTGTTAGTAAACTAAGGAGATTCGTGATGGGGGGACACCCAGCTGACGGAAGTTTATAAATGCTTAAAGTAATGGAGGACATGTTCTCAAAAGATAAAAAAAATATGGGATCAGCTTTGTAAATTAGATATTGTTGGTTTCTTAGATTCAGGTAAAGTACACTATATCTATTTATCACATGATTTGCACCCATAATTTTATGCATATAGATGTTTTAATTTTGTCTTTCCTTTAAAAAAAAAATTACAATAATTTTTTTTATTTAAAGTATAATATCAATAATATTAACAAATATAGACGTTTAAAACTAATATTAATTATTATCATATCTATTGTATCCACTCAGAGAGGCACCGTCACTTTTCTAAGGGTTGGTCATCCATTATATTGTGATTATTGTGATAAATATTATCAATCAAATGTTTATCATGTTCCTTTTTGACGAGTTCGTGCCAGCCAGCATCTAAATGCCAGGGGTTCAGACTTTCATATTTAGCTTCTCCTTCCCTTTCCGTCCAATCAAAGTCCATAATTTTGATATTATACACACTGCCCAAAACCCCAAATCAAGCTTGCTTAAATCATTGTTGGTGTCTTGTGACAGGACACTGGGTTATTATAATTGAGGTAACATCCGATTTTGATAAAAAAATTTTTATAAAAATATGTTCTTTAAATATTTACCAGAACAAATCTCTGTTTATACCAAACTCTACTTTCTCAGTCCAGTAAGATAATCAAATTTATTTAACTTATTAACTATTGCTTCATCATCATCATTGGAACCAGAAGAGTTTAAAGAACCCAGAAAAATTTGTTCTATAGGCTATGAGAAGCATAGTTATGACAGGAGGAATGGTAATACTGTTAGCACTCACAGCTTGTAGCTAAACATATTTGTGGAGCATACTTCAGGAGTCTTATAATAATTCCCAGATAAATCCTACAAATTTAAGAGAACAATCAGTAAGGATTTAAAAAAAAAGCGTAATTTACTATATGTATCATATTTGCTTTATCATCAATATCCTTTGATTGCAAGTAAAGTAATTAAATTTCAGCTGAGGATGTTAGGTGCATCAAAGAGATAAAGCTTGTTTCCTCACCTTTTGATCTTCGTCCAGATGTTTGTTTAATTCATTATCACGTTCATGTAAATAGTTCCACTTGTAGTAATACAGAAATATATTAACCGGAATAAATCAAGCATTTAGGTATTTGTATAATTGCAATGCAAGATAGAAACAACAGCAAAAGCAACTTAGTTTCATAATATTTTTTGCATGCTTTCCAAAACTGAGATCTCAATTGATTCTTTCTTCAAGAGAAAAAATGGTTAATATGAACTGCATTTTTTTTAAAAAGGCTACAGGCACTGTTAACAAATAATGATATGACTAGCATGGTTAAAAATCCGTTTATGGATAGATCTGCAAGTCACGATTACTATTGATATTTCAAAAAAAGATCTACAAT
>CAJVPN010001150.1:0-17068 GCA_910592215.1 Entrophospora candida
TTTTTAAAAAAGGATCAACAGAAACGGACTTCTATTCTTTCAAAAATCACGTGCAAAAATGGTGGTTATAGGCTTCGCGCACCATAAAAATAAAAATAATTATTTCATGAAAATAAAAATAGTAACTGAGATTCGACCAAAAGATCTGCGTCAAAATCTAATTCCGGTAACACAGACAAAAGTAGCAAATAAGGGAGCTTTGAAGAAAATGAGCATATAAATTTGGCTCACCAGGATAGAGAAGAATTAGCTCTTGAACAAGAGCATGCTCACGTAATATGACTGGTATAGAGACAATTAGATAGTGAGAGTGCCCAAAGAAGAAACAGACTATTTAATAAAATCTTATATAAGATTAAGATGAAAATTTAATCAATCAAGAAAATGGAAGAGCCATTGAATTGGGGAAGCAAATAATTGAGCAAGAAATAAATGACAATCAACAAACAGATCATGATAATTTACAAGAATTTAGTTAATGAAAACAAAAATTTACATCAGCAATTGAGATAAAAATTTAATGTTCTTTTGTCACGTGAATTACCTAAAAATGAAATTGAGATTATCCGAAAATTTTAATAAAGATTTTGAGGAAAAAATAAAATAAATAAATAAAACAAATGTTTAAATTTTTTAGAACATCTAATAATATTAATATAACTAATATATCAAGAAAATTAAGACTTATAATCTATCCATTAAAGAATAATATAGGTTTGAAATTGATATTTTGTTCTAATAATGCATTATTACAAGGTACTACAACAACTATTAGAAAAAAATATCAAATTCAAATACAAGGTTTGTTATTTTATACGACTGACACTCGAGCAACAAACCTAACAACTGCAACTAAGACAACTATTAACACAGCTAAAACGAATACAACTGAACAACAATTAAATTACTACGAAAATTTTCGAAAGGCTATCAAGGCTGGTAACATTCCAGAAATAATTAAAACATACCAAGAACTATTTGATAGCGAGCAAAAACAAGAATTAAAATTTAAAGATTATAACAAAGCAATCGATTATATAAGTAGGTCAAATTTAGATGAACATTTACCAATTTTGTATAAAATGGTAGAAGATATGAAAACCTTAAACATTCAAACTAAATTATCTATATATACTTCACTTATGTATGCAAACAAACTTCATAATAAGCCTTGGGAGGCTTGGAAACTCTTTGAATCGTTGAAGCATAGTGGATACGAAATCGTTCACGTTGATGCTTATTTAGATGCTTACAGTTTATTGATAAATGCTTTCAAACAAACGTTAAATTCTGATGGTGCAATGATAGTTTTTATGGATATGAAAAATCATGAAAAATTTCAACCTGTTGCTCATCATTATCATGATCTCATCGAGTTGTTTCAACTAAAAGGTGATGTCAAGCAAATGGAAAAACTTTATGACGAGATGATCGTAAACATAATGGAACCGCTTGAAAAAACATCGTATCTAATGATCAATCAATATATGGGATTGGGCGACATCAACAAAGCTCTTGTAATTTATAAAAGAATATTACGCTCAAGTAATATCGATAATGATGATGGCACCAGTCACCAATTAGATTTGTTAACTTATAATAATATTATCTATCTAAGCATTCAGGAAAATAATATTCAAAAGGCCATGCATTTTTATGAATCAATGCTAAAAAATAACATTCAACCAAATCACACGACATATGACATGATGTTTAACATGTGGTTGGATAACGATGATTCAAAGAACGCATATTCAATTTATAAAAAAATGATTGAATCAAATATAAATCCGAATAAAGATTCCGGGGTTATAATACCATTATTATTTAAAGAAGGTGAAATAAAATCATCGATTGAAATATTTAAAAATGAAGTACAGGTTGCAAAGGAGCAAGGAACCACAGACGTTTATTATGACACAATAAAGAGGATTTTTAGAGGTTTTGATAAGAATCCATCACAAATAAAAGATTTTTTAAATGAGGCTAAAAATAATCATGGAATAGAAATTGATGAAAAAATAGGAATTCTGTTGCTATATCATTATATGTCTATTAATGATAACGATAGTTTAATAGAATTTTACGATATATTGGTAAATAAATTGAATAGTTCGATAGACACTGAAACTTACACAAAATTGATTGAGCATTTAATTAAATCAAAAAGGATTGAAGAATCATTGCAAGTCTACTATGAGGCTAGATCGAAATGTGGTTTGAATACAAGAAGTTATAACATTATACTAGACTCTTTTGCCAATATCAATCACATGTCCGAGGCTCAAAGAATTTTTGTTGACATGAGACGACTTGATGTCAAGCCAAATTCTTATACTTACAGTGCTCTAATAAAAGGACTAGGTAAAACTTATGATTATGATGGTGTGGTGAACTTTCACAATCTACTTAAAATGAATCTTGATGTAGAATTCGATTTAATAATTTATAATGCATTGATGGAAGCTTATAATAGATGTGGATATGGTTATCAGGTTATTCAATTATGGGATTTGTTGGTATTGTCTGAACATCCAATTGATGATAAAACTGTTTCAATAGTTTTAGATACTTGCGGTTATTGTTACATCACTTATAAAATCAAAGAAATATGGGATTACTTAAAAGACAGGAGGTTTAAATTCTCCATAAATAACTATAATTCATACATAGAAGCATTATCACGTACCAATCAATTTACAGAAGCAAAACGTGCATTAATGTATGAATTACAACAAGATGGATTCGTACCGGAAGAGAAAACTGTAAGACCTTTATTATCTTTTTTGCATGATAAATCTAGAGGTAAAGATCAATTTCATATTATAGATTGGATTAGGAAGGAATATCCAGATTTAGCAGTAAAACTAAAATTTAGTAGAGTATAAGAAATTTATGATTTTAAGTTTATTTTAGTTAATTAATTATTAAAAATTAAGATATTATTATAAAAATATACAAATGGGATTTTCATTATTCAAAGAAAAAAAAACAATAAAAATAAATAATTAAAAAAAAAAGAGATGAAAAACAAAGCTAAAGAATGCTAATTTATAATTAATGATTAAATAATTAAATATGTAATAAATATATCATTGTTCAGAAAAAAAAATTTAATAAATCAATAAATCTAACATTTAACAAAAAATTTAAAACTTATATAAATTCATTTCCATCTATAGGTGCTAAGTCGTTATAATCTTTAATTAGATTATCCCTTATTTTAAATAAACCTGATGATTTCATGCTAGTTCGTATTGTTGAATTGTTATGATATGCAAGAATGTTTATTGTACTTGCAAAATGACGTCTAACAGAAGTTGCTGTAATAATAACTTGTTGTTCTAGTTGTTGATTTGATATCGCATTATGGAGATTTGTAGACGGTGATGATCGAACCATAAAGTTTGGTAGCGAAGCAATAGCTAATTGGGTATTTTCAATGTCAATATTATTGTAGTTGTTATTATTGTTTTCGTTATTATTTTCATTATTATTGTTTTCTTGATTATATGACGAGGATTTAGAATGTGATGATGATATTGAGGATGCTGATGATGCTGACGATGGCGATGATGATAAAACTTTACAAATATGTTCATCCAAGTATTTATATAGAATTCCTAAATTTCTAAAAATAATGTTTGAAGTGTTTGTACTCACATTAACATTTGGATTTTTATCAAAATATGAAATAGTAATATCCATTATTCTAAGCGTAAAATTTTCGTAATAACTATTATTACTAGAACTTGAAGAAACCAATAAAGCACCTTTGGTCTTCGACGTAATGGAATTCTTTCTGCTAATATCAAAAATCATCATTTTTTGAACTATTGTGTCGATAATTGTAAGAATACTTTGATGACGATAATGTGTTGTTCCCTCCGTCACCGTCATACCACTACGCACACTCACAAATCCTATTATCCATTCCAGCCAATTTTGTTCCCATAATATGCGCATATTAATAGGCGTCAACAATCTTTTTACATCTGTCAACGCTTGGAAGACCAACTCTGAATTCTTGGAAAGTTTAATTAAATCAAATAGTAAGCGAACCATTTCGGGATATATCAATTCATCTGACGATTTATTATTATCATTATTACTAATTGTTCTTATACTATCTACTGAGCTACGTTGCGAGCTTCTTTTAAAAATTGGCCGATCTAATGTTGTCAAAAAACCATTCTTGAATTTAGGATCATTTTGGTAATAATTAGTCCCCACTCCAATCAAAACTTGTGTAAACTCTAAAGAAAGTTCGTGCCCTGCTAAATATGAAAACATAACGTCAAAACCATTGTTAACTCTTGTTAATAATGCCTTGCTATGTTTAATATTGGAACTCATCAAGATACCAATCATCTTCAATATAACTATACAGAATTTTTCATTTGGAGCTTCAAGAAGCGGTGTCAAAAGTGATATTCCTTTCAATACACGTATCCTTTCCACAAGCTGACTATCATGCGTCATATTTTTATAAATTATCTCGACAATGTCATATTTAATATCCAAATTTACCCATTTACCATCACCGCATTCAATATAATTGAATAATTTGTTTAGCTCTTCTGTGGTGATTTCTGACATCATTGATTCAATTACTCGCATTATAAAAGGTTCAAGAGAACAGGAAAGATTGTCTAATAGTTCAAGTAGTGTTTCCACTCCGAGATTCGTGCGCCAAATCTTGAGATTATTTGGAACCTCTACTAACATATCAACCAACATTCTTATAACTGGCAATTGAACATCCTCTTTACAACAGCTGCCTAAAAGTTCAACAATCACTCTTAAACATTCTGTATTAACTATAACCATTTGATCATTTCTTGTTATCCCATCACTTGCAATATCCATCAACACATTAAAATGTTCAATGCTCAATTCATTATTATTAGAATTGCCTAATAATTTTCGTAATGTTGAAAATCCATTGTTCTCGGTAAACTTTGCCATGTTTTGTGGACTTTTATAAAGTAGATTGGATATGGTACGAAGCCCAATCAACTGATGTCGTGAATCTAATTCTAAAAATCGAAAACATTGTTCTACTTTTCCAAATTGTTCAATAATGTCCCGCATAGATCGTGTTACATGCACTGTACACCCGCCCTCTAACTTTCCGGTTATTTTTGTAAAATCAATTGAATCCGAATTTCTTCTTGATTTTTCTGGCTCCAATATCAATTTTTGTTCAATACTTAAATAAGATTGCGGGTGAACTGAAATAAATTCTTTGTTCTCGATTCCTAGAACACGATAATTTTTTGAATATGCTGGTCCTTGATTAAAAACCTTTTCTGCAGTTGTTTCATCCCAGAGCCCTCTGAAAAAATAAACCGATGCAATTTGTCCGTGAAAGTATCCATTGGGTGATATTGGCATTGGTGGTATTGGTGGAGGTATCGGTTGTACATTGTCACCGTTATTATCATTGTTATTATTATTTAATGACATTTTCTTACCACGACGTCCCACGACTGCTACTATTTTCTCTTTCCCCATCGCCTTTGGAGAATTAAACATATCATAAGATTGCATAGAAGAACCATCAACAATCAAAGAAGTTCCATCTTTCGAATGCACGAAAACAATATGATGCCAAACGAGGGTTTGCTGAAAAGAAAATCCATCAAATACAAAGTCCTCGGGTGGTAACGGAAATTGTTGTGTTTTTACACATAAACAATACCTATAGGGCTGGTCAATTTTCTTGAAATAAAGTTCGAATGTTGTATTGGCACCCGTTAAATCTTCATAACACAATAATCCAATTTCATTCTCTAGAAATGCAGTAACCTTCACCCAAAGACTTAAAGTATACCCATTTTTCACATTAGGAAATTTATCCATTGGTATAGTTTGCAAACTGCTATCAAATCCGTTGAAATTGAAATAACACGATGGATCCATTCTTTCAGAAATACGTTCAATCGCGTATATCATTTGAGATTGTACTTCACGCAGAAAAAAAGGATCATAATCAATTTCTGCAGGTTCATTTTTAATAATATTATTGCTTAGTTGTTGCTGTTGTTTTTGTTGCTGTAGGGCCATTGATTTACTAAAAAATCCTTTCGCAAGAAATTGTTTAAGCATTGAAAGAGGATCATAAGCAGCATCAAATAGTAGTGTCACATCATGATTTGTAATATCATATGCTCCAAGTGCAGGAATTAAGCCAACGTATGGTGGTGGTGATAATGGGTGTGCAACAACAGTAGCATCGTTTGAACTTATTTTTGACTTGTAGTGTTTTTGTTGATTGTTATTATTATTGTTCCCTTTTACAAATAACATCTCCGTCACAAATTTAAGACCATGATTAGCACAGAGAAATTCCTTGTTTCGTGGATTAACTTCCATCAATGACATTATAAGATTAAAATAGTATCTTTGTAAAGTTTCATCACATTTATCTGTAATATGAGCTAATATTTTTAAAGACATGAAAGCGGCATCAATGTCACGGAAAACAATATCAGTCCCGTTTACAAGTTTTTCTTTAACTTCTTCGGTTACATTAGTACCATTGCTACTACTTCTGCTGCTACCACTACCAATTGTTTGGTTAGAACTTAAACTAAACCCACCAAGGTTACGAGAATTACTACGTTTACGAGTGGTTGGTTGCTTATCTTTTTTTTCGAGCATTATTTCCTCGGATTTTATTTGATTCACTCTTCTTACAGGTGATAAGGTAGGGCTTGGAAGTTGCATATTACTTCGAATAGACATAGTAGGAGAATCTAAACGATCGTGTGAACAATTGTTGGTATTTAACCCGTTTGGCTTATTACTATTGTTACAGCTACTATTAATTGCAAGTGAACTATCGTTTGTTGTCGTTAAGTCATTTTCATTAGTCATAAATATAGTATTATTTAATGATACAAATGAACCATTCAAAGTACTTCCTTCATAAATACTGCTGTTATTTACTAAAGAAGACATGCTATTGATAGTAGCACGACTATTGTTCCTTTTGTGACCTTGATTTCTACACGAGACCCTAGAATAGTTGACGAAGAAGGAGAAATAAATAATTAATTAATTAATTAACCAATATATTTATATATCTAATTATATAATTTATGACAAAAAAAGTTTTTGTTTTTTTTATACATACATTTTCTTATTAAAAGATATTTGTCTTCTTTGTGTAAAAGGTAACAAATTTGTAAACAAAGGCACAGGTTTTAATAAATTGGTAATAAATGGCATGATATCACTACTGATTAAAAAATTATCAGTCTTGGCTATAGATGGTGACAATGGTCGTAGTACACTTCCATCAGTTGCTACTTCGAGAAAAATCTCACAAAAAGCTCTAACAAATTAACAGAATATAAAACTAATTAATATATACTCTACACACACAAAAAATTACGTGAGAACTTACTTATCAATAGGTATTGTAGAAGAAAGTACCAATTCAAGAAAGCCATCATAACTAAAAGAGTTTGCGCGTAACAGTTGAGCATCGACGTGACTTGAAAAAAAATTACCCACTGTCTGAAAAGCAGCTGAAGCGACATTTGAATTGGTTGAATGTTTTATTATACTAATCAAAACCTCCAAACCGCCAAACTCGCCAAACAATTTCTTTGCCCTGTCACTCTTGTTTAGCACTGAAGATACTAAATTACAAACTTTGGTTTGAAGCCAAGGAAAATTAATACGTTTAGGGCGATTTTTTACAGAAGGAGGAGGAAAACCCCTATTATTATTATTTCTAGAATGATGAGAATAAGATGATGAAAATGATGATGATGATGCTGATGATGATAATGACGACGATGACGATGATGACGATGACGATGATAAGCGTGTTGTTATATTTGAAACGGTAATTGGAATCGTTAAATTTTTACTACTTTCAAAGGAGGAATTTGTTTTAGTTGAATTAAATGATGTTAAATCGGAATTTTGATTGTCGACAATCATGTATTTCAATATTCTAATAAGCCACTGAAAATAATAAATCGAATAATTTTATTGTGAGATAAAGTAAATAAATGATAATAACAATAATCATGATGATCATAACGACAAATAATATATACTATTACTGACCTTTACACTCTCAATGCAATCTACACAACAAACAATGTATTCTCTTAATAACCAAAGTGCCATATCGGCTACCATGATATCTTCATCCAGGCCAGGTTGCTCTTTGATAATAGTTTGTGAATAAGTCATTGTAGTTTTATTAACATTATTTTTTTTTTGTAAAATGAATTCTTCCTCTTCAGAAAAATCAACACATGCAGATGACAAAACAATTGCATTGTGAAGAGTCTCAAACCCTTGTAAACTTTCAAAAAGCTCCATATTTCGCCCAGTAGCATCGACCAACAATCCGATGTTCTGTAATATCAACAAATATTGTTCGGCTATAATGACACGTTCTAAACTATGGTTGTTGTTAGTATTATGAAGAGGTGAGTTGATAATAAAAAATTCATCATTTTTCTTTTTAGTCATTAATGACTCATAATTTGAAGGAGTTTGTTGGTAAAGTTCTCTTAAAAGTTGTAAATAATTATCTAAAAAATTATTATCTACAAATTTTCCTCTACTAAGTAGATCGGTAAACAGACGTGAGACACTATGCAGTATAATATTGACTATTATGTTTTTTGCCGGTAATAGTGAATTTTTCATTAGTATTCGAGTGTATTCCTAAAAATTATAACAATTAAAAAAAAAATTTTCTAGTTAGAAATAAATAATCATAAGAACATAAAATCTTACTATAATATAATTTTTTTTTACTATAATTTTTCAATTATGAATTTTTTTTTTCTAAAAAAAATTTTGTAAATGCATACTTTAAGAACAAGTAAATTGTTTTCACTCAACATAACTGCCATATATTCTAAAAGACGCGTCAGCGAAACTATGTAACGATAAATCGGATTTGAATCAACTGCTTTTGCAATTGGTGAAATTGTTGAAAATAAAGAAGGCGGCGGTGATGATGATCTGAGATCATTGGCAGCGGCAGTGGTTTCATTATCATAATAATTAACTTCATCATCATCATTATTATATTTTACATCAGAAAAGGTTTTATTGTTTGACTTTAATAAAATTTCTCCTAATTTTAAAGCTTGGGAAACTTCATCAATATTTCCGGATGTTTGTAAAGCAGAATCCAACACATTTATTAAAATATCAACTCCGCCTATTTTCCATCCTACAAATGCATTAAGGCAATTTAACGAAATCAAATCCTGTATACATTTAATTGCACTCTGTCTTACATCAAGTTGGGAGGATGACGCAGCCGCACGAAAAATGAGTTTAAAAACATCAATATTATTGACAATCTTTAAAGAAAGATAAATGTTTTAAAAAAAAATTAATATTATATATAATATTAAAAAAAGTCTAAATCACAAATTTACTTCTTTATAAAATCATTATATCTTACCATATCTTTGTTACCATCAATAGAGAGTGTAAAGAAAACTGAAAAGCAATCTTTAAGAAAATATCCCCTGTCAACCATATCAATTCCTGAAATATTATCATCATCGTCTAATATACGCAACAATATAGAATATCCGTTCATCTTTCGAAATTCAACTTGATTGGTTGAATTAAGAAATAAAAGTTTACATATTGTCTCTACAATATCAAATCTTAATGTAGATGTAATGGCCGATTGAGATGTAGTTTCGGATAGGATATTTGTAAGTGATCTCAAAGCTCCTTGAACACGCATAAATTCCTGAATTAAAAAAATATATTTAATGAAGAGACTAAAAAACTTGAAAATTTTTTGTGAATAATTACAAAATCCTACTTTTAGCATATCAGAATTACTATTTGTATTTTTTGATTCTGGAGATACAATTCCTGGATTTAAAGCTATCGATAAAACAAAAAATTATTGTATTTTATTGTAAGTATAATGTGAACTTTTTTAATATTAAATAAAATATTAAACAAACCTTTGGAAAATTCATTCTGATTACAATAATTAATAATATTGCTTGTTTTCATTAATAATAAATCATGATTGTCTTGAGATAAATCTGGAGTGGATGCAGCAGAACCATTAATATCATCATCGCCATTATTATCAATGCTACTGCTATTATTACTATAAATAATATTATTAGTGTCAAAATTATTGGCTATATCTATATTGTCTAATTGATCAATGTCTTTATAATCTATATTATCAAAACGTAATATTATTTTTTCTATTTGATCAGATGTTGGGATATATGATAATGTTCTTTAAAAAAAAAAAAAATGGAAAAAAAGATTAATTTCATAATCTCCCTAAAAAACCCTCCTCTCCAAAAACTGATCAAATACCTTTTTCCTTGCCTATTAATCTTACTAGTAAAATTTAAATCTTTATTATCTAAAATATTATTCGTCACCACGTTGAAATTAGGAAATACTTGACCAAGCTCTGAAGTCAATATTTCTCGAACCTTAGAAACGACGGTAGAAACCTTACTACCGATAATACTATTAAAAAATGCATTTGCTGATTCTTCTTCATTACCATTAGCACTACCAAATTTATTCACGTTTTTATTTCCATGATCAACCACAATTTCTCCTGACGTTGCAATATTAATATTACTATCATTAGAATTATTATTGCTGCTGGTGTGATTGTGCTGTAGATCATTGACATTAATTGATGATTGCTCATCAAATGTTGTATCTTGCCCATTTTTCTAATATCAAATAAAATTTAATGTAATCAGTTAATTAATTAATATATTTTATTACTAAATCTATATATTAAAAGTTACCCTAAGTGCCTCTCCCTGAACTTCCAAAAAATGCTTTAAAGTTTTAATAATCTCCTGTGTCAATTCCGGATCACCATCAAGCAATAGTTGTAATATCTTTTTAAAACCTTCATGTCTCCCTATTCAAATAAAAAATTCATTAAGAATTACAATCTGTGATGATAATTTTATATTATTTATAAAATGATTTAATACCAATTTCAAGCTTATTTAAGTCACTTTCTCCCAATGTACTGATAACTCTTAATGCTAATTTTTTTGCTTCAGTAGTGTTTAATTTTTCTAACAATAATAAAATTCTACATATAAGATTGGGTGTATTTGCTACCACTTGCTGATATTTCTCATCCTTGAAATAAAAGATATCAAAAATTATTTTTTTATTTTTAACATTAAATCATTATAATAATAATTTTAATTAGAAAATCAACAATGTAAATCACCTTTAATATTAATTCCGAAACATTTAGTCCTTTGTTAATTAAATCTGCAACTCGATCTAATTCAATGTCAGGTTTTTTCTTTGTAACCTCTCTTATTATAGTTTTTTTTTAAAAAAATTATTTAATTTTAATAAAATATTTTGATAATTAAAAATCAACATTGCCAATATAGAACCACACATTTATCATTAATTAATTGTACCTATCGATCGTATTTAATAAATTTACCAAAACTTCAGTACAATCTCCATACAGCTTATCTAAAGCAACATCCGAAGTTATTCCACATGCACTCCATTCTTTGTACGCATTCTGAAAAGTATCTAAAAAATCCTCAAGTTTTTGAACCATTAATTGGACGTCACTAAAAAACAATATAATAATAATAGGAAACAATTAGAATTAAATTGTTTTAATGATTATTCATAGATCAAAGATTTGATCGGAAAATTTAATAATTGAAATAAAAATAACAAAATAAACAAATATAATTTCTTAATACGTGTATAATTGAAAACTACTTGTAAAAAATTCAATAATTTTTGATAAGGTTTTATTACCATAGGTCAATAATTATATTTTTCAATTGAGACAGATTCGAGTAACTCAAAATCTAAATCTAAATTGATTAACAGTGATAAGAATTGATAATCACTACTAAAGAAAAAAATTTACTATTTTAAAACCAAGGATAGATAGATGTATATGCTAAGAAAAGTAGATCAAAAAGTTTTACTTTCTGTAATGCATAAAAAAGTATCGATTTAAAAACACATAAACTTACTCCTTATCAGAAACTGCTATATATTCTTGCCAACAATTTTGTATTCGACGATATGTTCTATGGATAGCCCATTTCTGCCGCAAAGTTGCCATTTCAAACAAGGTAAGCAACTGGCAAAAAGGATAACGAAACTTATAGTGGGCAGTAAATGATGGAGAATGGGTAACTGCATTCAACAGTGTATAAAAATGGTTCTGATATTCTTCAAGTCTATATAAGATATAGTATTATTATATATATATATTCGATATGTCTAAAAAAAAAGTTTAAAAGTAAAACAAAAAAAATTTTATTTAACACGAATTATGTGAAACATACAAGCAGCCATTAGTTTTATCAGTACCCCGAAAAACTAGGACGGTTTGATATCACACCGTGGGTGACTAGCTTGTTAGAGAAAAATTCATCCAAATTTGGTAACAAGTTTTCCAAATTTGATTCCATTTTTAATATATTAAATATATATTGGCCCAGCTGCGGCAGTAGCCTATCTATTCTCGGGGAGGTCCTGTTTTATCAACGCCTAATGCAGATCTTCTTTATGTCAAAAAAAAGCGAGAATGCGTACCAAGGAGATACTTTATTGTCTTGGAAAACTTGAGAAGTGAATTAAAGGTTTGAAAGATCTACATATGTCAGAGTCTTGCCTTTTTTTTTGTTCAAAACACTGCTGTAATGTTATGATTAATAATATGCATTATTAAATATTTTATTTTATTGATTGCATTATCATTATCTACTTTCCTTTCTATCATCAAAAAACAATACAAATTATGTCAGTCAGATAAATAATCACGTAATAAAAAATTGTTTATTTAATATTAATAAAAAAATTGGTCCGCCGAGTTCTGACTTGGTGACAAATTTCCTGCCACATCCTTAATGCATCATACGGTTTGTAAATGGGGATCCCAAATGTTTATTAATAAAAAAAGTCAAATTGGTAATATCTCATATTCAGGGCCCTAGCAAAGTGATACAATCAGGTAAAAATTTGACCCTAGAGACTGTTGAAAAAATATAGTTTTAATAATTTTATAATGAAATTTTGCTTGGAGAAATTAATCAACGTTTCCAAAACTCTTCTTTATTCAATTTCATGAATATTTTTAATCCAGGGGAATGGCAAAAACTAGAAAGTTTTAGTAATGAAGAATAAGACCAATGAAATTCGGATCGATTCTAATTGGGTACTTGATTCAATTCTATTCATAGAATGTATATGGGCGTGCTAGAATAGTAACAGTAACAAAGAAATTTCAGGGATTACATGACTGATCCAATACTCTCGTTACATATGCGCTGATTTTGTTTGATCCCCAAAATTCAGTACGGTAACGTTATGAATACTTTATACTAGCAAAAAACCCATTGGTTTTGATGTGGAGGCCATTGGTTTGACAGGCTGTTGAATAGTAAAATAGTTCTTTAGCGGAGCAAATAAAATTTTTTAGGGTTAATTATCGTTCTGCTAACCAGTTTACACATTAAAAATACTCGTGTTTAACATCGAGGCACAAAAAGACATAAGGTTTGAAAAAAGGCCCAAAAAACCAAATCGGCTAATATGAATTGATTATCTGACATGTCCACTAATTTTTTTGTTTGAATAAATAAATATTTGTTTCGTTATTATATTAATATCCAGCCAGATTTACTTTATTTGTATTAGAAATGATGTAAGCAAGCAACACGACTGACCCTGGGTTTGATAGAAGAATCAATCATTTGACAGTCCATACAGTCATGGTATGTGCTTGAACCAGGTTTAGTGTTTGTTGAACATAAAAATGATTATTTGCAAATAAAAATTATGAGGTTTTTTCTTCTTAAAATCGATGAAATAGCTAGTGAATCTGAATTAAACATAGATCAAGTAAACTAATAATTTCTTATTATTCGATAAAAAATAACTGCAATCAGCAGCATGTTACTTAGTATTAGGAAGGGTTCCAACAACGCAAAACCAATTCTAGGAAAAACAAATAATGCCTATCATATCCGTTGTTATTAATTCAAATTTTATTAATACCTTCTTCTTCTTTCACTTATGATGTTCATAATGATGTTTATGCTACCACACCATTTTCTTATGATGTTGACATATTGATTCCAAACCATGTCAAGCATGGAATTTTCATAATAATGTTCCTATTTAAAATAAATAATTAAAAAAGATTTTTTGTTTTTTAACAAATCCGAATAATAATAATGATAATTGTTTGTTCGCTTTATTTTAAAGGACGATTTTTACTTGAATGTTCTTGACTGGCCTACTTTTGACATGCTAGGATTTGGTTTAGATTTGATGGTTCATTTTTGGAATTGTGGTGCAAAATGGGTAAAAGTTTTTATTTTTATATTTTTGATAAATATATGTTAAAATTTAAGATATAATCTGTTTAGCATGTATCTTTTTAAACAATTAATTAGTTGATGCAACTACAAACATTAAACATAGAGTCTACAGTTACATCTGTCAAATAGTCCAAGATGGTAAATATCAAGGAGAGAGAGATCTTTAAAAAATATACACGGAATTAATATAGAATCCTTTTTTTACACTAATCAATTATTATTATTTTTAGAATATGAACCTTGCAGTGGGTATGCTAAATGGAAGAGTACAAATTTGGGATTTAAAAACACTCACGAAAATTCATGACATGAATGGACATATGAAACAAGTTGGTAAATGTCAAAAAAATTTTTTTTTGTTGAACAACAAAATACTGATTAAGAACTTATGCTTAGGTATTCTTAATAGATTTGTGGATTAGAATGGAATATTGAAGGAAACCAATTAGTGAGCAGTAGTAATCTTAATGAACTTTTTTTTATTTGGGAGAATAGAAAACATAACCCAATTTACAGTCTTCATGATCACACTGCTGCAATTCAAGCTTTATCATAGAGCCCACATGAAAGTAATTTATTAGTTAACAGTGATGGTCACTTTGATAGAAAGATTTGTATTTGGAATACTTTAATGGAAAATGTTTAGGGAGACATGATTCAAAATCTCAGGCATGGCAAATCAATTAATAATTAGTAGCAATTATTATATGAATCATCATTATTTAAAATACCATTTTATTTTTCATATTCTATATTTATAGGTTTGTAATTTACATTGGTCATTGGTTATGAATGTAATAGTTTTTACACATGGCTAGTGGAAAAATGATATCTATATTTGGAAGCACCCATTGATGAAAAAAATAGAACTTTAAAAAGTCATACTTATTGAGTTCTATACATGAGTCACTTACCAAATGGAGAAGATATCAGGGGCAAGTGGCAATGACAATACCTTGAGATTCTGGAAGGTTTTTAATTCACTGTTAATCAGGCAAAAAAAAAACTTGGAATCCTCACTCAAATTGGGATAGATTGATTTGTTAAATATATAAACATGTATATTACTATCTATCTATATTAATTATTTAATCATTTCAATCAATCATTCATATATACATAAATATTTTCTGTCACATACAAGTATATAAATTAAATAATTTGGGGGAAAACCAACAAAGTTGACATAATGTCACAAATTTTACTGTTGAAATTTGTTCAACATCACAATTGCATTATTGTGTAGGATGATTGTGATATTAGTAACTTTTCAACATCTTTTTCCTGTGTTTTACTTTTCATCATCTTTTCATGGCATAACTTTTTAAAATAAATTATATAAAAGGTATATTTATTTAATAAAAGCTACCTTTTGGGGGTGAAGAGCTAAAACCAAAATCGAATAAAGATACATATGTAAACTTGATAAGTCGGCAAAGTTTTCACCCCATTTTCTTAATATTAAAGTAATTTAATTCGACTCGATAAGTCGGTCATATGAGCTCACCCCCACATGACCGACTTATCGAGTTTACATATGTATTTATTTTTGATAGAATTTCCAAATCGGAAAAACTCTAGTACATAGACAAATTTGATTGATCAGCTGTGCATGTGCTGACTTATCAAAGATGAACAGCTTATCGAGAGCAGGACCGGGAAAACTCTATTGTATGTGACCGCCAAATTAAATGACAAATCACATTAATGCGAATCTTAGTTTTTTATAATTATGCGGATCGATTTTCCGAACACATTTTAAAAAATTATTAATAATGCGAATCGAAATAACTGAGGACATGAAATTTATCTTTATTGATTAAAAGAAAGTTTTGTGTACTTGATTGACTAAAATGATTATAAATTAGCAATCAAACAAGGATTATCATTAATATTAGAATAAGGATGTATTCCCAAAAAATAAACTACTTCTCGTGGTGTAATATGAATTGTAATGTCTCCTGCCAAATTTTCACATGAAAATACAGGAAGATAGGCTTTAATAGAAATATTAATGATCTGCCGGCTTTTCCATCCATGAATGTCGTTGCACACATTTTTCATAAAACGTAATAACTTTGTCCCAAACACTTGATAATTGACTCCAAGTGAAATAATTTGACCACATTTACAAATTCTTGAAGTTAGGAAAACGTTTTTGGCGTGAATCATAAGGAATGACTTTTCATTTAATTTTATTAATATTAATAACGCGAATTATAGTGTAACCGATAACATTTTTATTAATAATGCTGACATTTTTTATTCATTTTTTTCTTCGAATTATATAGAAGCGGTGGTGACCTTTTCCATTTTCTATCAATAGTGTTGGCGGTCACGTTTTCCCGGTCCTTCGAGAGCACAATCTCATGCATATTTTCATTTGGTGTGACATTTATTATGATTAGATAGCGCGTGACATATAAATAAATAAAATAAAAAGTTTATTACTTTTATATCATAATTAATCATGTCTCTTAAACAATATAAAACATTAGGTGAAGAAGTATGGAAAAATCGTGTTGAAAAAATTGTAATTTTCTTTGTTTTTTTTTTTTTTTAATAATTAATTTTTGAAAAAATTTAATTTAATTAATTGTCTTATAATTTAATTAATAGAATGCAGAATTATTTACTTTAACTTATGGTTCAATTGTTGCACAACTTGTCAAAGATTATGA
>CAJVPN010001151.1:0-17066 GCA_910592215.1 Entrophospora candida
CATGTAGCTTTGTATACAGTTGAAAAACCACCTTCACCTATCTTTTTAATGTCTTTTAATTTGTCATAAGGAATCCATTCAAGATAATCAGCATTATTATATCTTGTTGCTTCAAGTTGTGTACTTTTTATTAATTCATCAATGGTTTTGTTGTCACTGCTCCATCCTTGAGTTAATAATTGTGGATCACAAGATTGACACCATGAATAATCAGTGTTGTATCTATAACAAGTTGGACATTTACCATATCTTTCTTCCCGTTTGTGTGAATATTCATCATCATTATTATATAATGTAGATAATAATATTTCTATTTCAGAAATGATAGATCCATTTGATTAGAAAAATAATTATTATAGGTATATTAATATAGTCAATTTTAATATTGATATTAATATTGAACTTAAAATTAATCAATAATCAATAACTAATTATTACCATTATTATTTCCAATGATTGTGACTTTATTAGAGTTCACAGGCTGAGGAAGATTTGTAAAATTCAATAATCTGCTAGTATAAATAGCTTTTGGATGTACAGTTGCTGTAATTGTTGAAGAAGGATCATATTCAATATTATCCATTTCATCAAATGTTTTTCTAGCTAAATGATCAATAATTTTTCCAATTTTATCAGCATTCGGACGTTTATTTGGATCAGCATCCATACATTTGTAGGCTAATTCAATATAAAGTTTTGGTGTGTTTATTGAGAAGCTAGGTCTTACTCCTTCACATATTTTGAATGCAAGGTAACTATTATGTGAAACATTACTAAAAGGTTGTTGACCTGTTGAGATTACTGACATCAATGCTCCAAAACTATATATATCTGATTCCAATGTATAAGGTTTATTATTTAATATCTCTGGTGCTAAGTATGGTAATACTCCATATACATTATTTTCATTTGATTTTAAAATTTGATCAGCTGGAGTAGGTAATCCCAAATCTGCAATAAATGAAAAATTGTCATCTTGAAGAATATTACCACAATGAAGATCATGATGAATGAATTTTTGTTCATGAATCTTTTTTAAACCTTCAATAATATCACAAAGAATTTCTATTTTTTTATGCCATTTTAAACTTTTAAATTCTTTTGTTAAATAATTTAGAAGATTTCCATCTTTCATATATCTCATTACAAATATATAATCTTTTGTAACTGGATCTTGTGTTAATCCATAAATACTGATTATCTGAGGAGCAAATTGGTGGTGAAATTTAACATAATTTTTGAACTAATAAAAATATTTAATTTAACAATTATAGTTAATTATTTATATTTTAATAAAAAAAAAATAATGTAATATTTACCTCAATTAAAAATTCATCAGAAATATTTTGTGAATTATGTAACTTTTTTAATGCAACAATCATATCTTTGCAACATCTTTTATTATGAAATACATCTACATATTTTTTACCATTTATCCATGTAGCTTTGTATACAGTTGCAAAACCACCCTCACCTATCTTTTCAATGTTTTCCAATTTGTCATAAGAAATCCATTCAAGATAATAATTATTATTATTATACTTTGTTGCTGTAAGTTGTGTACTTTTTATTAACTCATCAATGGTTTTGTTGCCACTACTCCATCCCAGAGTTAATAATTGTGGATCACAAGATTGACACCATGAATAATCAGTGTTATATCTATAACAAGTTGGACATTCTCCATAAATTTTTTTTCTTTCGTTTGAATATTCATCATTTGAAAATAATCTCAATAATCTATCTTTTATTTTATACATTTGGATTTAAAAAATTTTTATTGTATCCTTTTACAAATATATAGCAAAAGCCATCAAGCAGCGTTGTCAAATTTATAGTATTTCAATTGGAAATTGGAACATTCCAAATGTAGTTCTAATCAAGGCTTGAAATTACACCAGTTTCTCTGACACTTGAAAAATCCTGTTGAAATTATAGCAGCCGGATTTAAACCAAATTAAATAAGATTGTTATTCCCGTGACTAGTGTGTTACCATTTGCGAAGCAAACGGCTACACGCTAGTAATAATAATAATAATTAAATTAATCACGTCAGGTTGCCAAATTACTAAATTTATGTATGCAGAACATAATAATAAAATTTTTATACATTATATAAATCCTGCTTAAAATTGTTGAAATCCTGATTGGTTTGAGTATAGCCGGTTTTTTCTGGAACAAATTAAAATTAAAATGGGCATAGTAGAAATTTGATTTCATTGGCTAAATTTGCGACGCAATTTGAAGACAATAATTTTATATATTGGGGGAGAAATTTGGGCTTTGAATAGATTCAAATGAATTTAAAGTTGATTCAAGTGTATATATACAGTCAAACCTTGTCACAATGGATGAACGGGACACATAAGAAAATTTTTATTTATTGCTACAATGAATTTTTATATGTGAAGCAAAAATTTTAAAAATCCATTACAACAAGAATTTGATTATAGTCCAACGGTGACAAGGACCGTTATGACAAGGTTCTTAGGTAGTACAAGTAGTTAATATCTATTGTATATTTAATATTAACAATAATAAAACTTTACACTTGTTACAAAATGCTTAATAATCACTTGATGGAATATCAAATGATGAAAATAGTGATTATGCTTCATTTTTCAAACAAAATCAAAATGTAGCAGAACATGACAAGGTCCAGGTATATTTAGAAAATCTAGAGATTTATCTGGTGATGATAGGTGCAAAAATCAGATATAGATCCATTGGATGAAAATAAATGAACAAACAATAGATTTTAAATATCACAAAAAATCTACCAGAATGAATGAAGAACTGTTAAGGCTTTATTAATTGTTATTAAAAAAATAAAATATTCCAAATATTTATTTATTGTTTGCTTTTTTAAGTATTTTATTTACTATTGTCACCAATTAATTTTGGGAGGGTGTATCTTTAAACAATAACTAAGGATCCGAATGAATCAAATCAATTTGAATTTTAGTGTGATTCAATTTGATTTGTTCAGTAGTCAATTCAAATTCAAAAAAAAACTGGATCAAATTCGATTCATGATTTAATTCAAATTGATTTGGATCAAACTGAAACTCGGATTAACTACACATGGTTTAGACCTCTGTTAAAATCATGCACACATATTTTTTCGATTTTTTCCATAGATCAATATTACTAAATTTTCTCAACTAGAATTTACACAAAAAATGAATCGCATTATAAGTAACCTATAAAAATAATAGTTCAAAACCCTAAATACACTATAAATCATATAATCACAAAAAAAAATTAAAAATAATCAATTATGGATTTAGATAAAGAAATTTATGGTCCTTGTACTCCTGAGGAATGGACTGAATATTGCTTGCTGGATGCCGCAAGTTCGTGCAGATGAAACTCCTGGAGAGTGGAAACAACGAATTTGGGATCATTTGATGTATTTTAGAGAAAATGATCTTTTCCCGAGTGAAAGCAAAAAATACCTTGAAGCTAGAAAATTAATACGATTTTGGAGTGATGCGAATGAATTTTGGACAAGTTATGTTCCTGAAATCGGTATAGCAATCTGTTTCTCTTGCAATCAATTGGTATATATCAGACAAAGTACTAAAGTATTGGAAATTATAATCATATAGGAATGGAGAAGCATTGGACTAGTAGTTGTACCGGAAATAAATTCCGTGTTATTAGCTTTGAAGTCATAAAACTTAGACAAAAATCTAAGCGAACATTTGGTGAAAATTTTGCATTACATCGATATGGATTGTGGGAAATCGATGCAACAGAAAAATCCAGCGTGCTAGACATGTTGGGGAAAAGATTCAAGCAGGTATCATCATACAAAGAAAATATATAGAATATTATTATCGCCTTGATGGACTTTGTGCTACAGCGTTATCTAATCATTATAAGATATTATGGAGCATTGGAGAAGAAATGCGCCAGTCTAGCAGTGTACAGACGGGTTGTGAAATAAATATTTATCTATTTATTAATGTATAACTTATTTATCACTTTTATTTATTGGTATCTTTTTTATTTTTCTGGAATATATATTCAAAAATAAATATCACGTTGTAGAACTATTACGACAACAAGGCTATAGAGTAGTTATTTACAGTCAATGGTTTAAAATGCTGGAATGGGCACATAATCCAGAATATTATCTTAATAATGGCTGTAAAAAGTTCGTTAGAACAGAATAGATCAAAATATGTGGTTTTTTTTGTATATATCTACAAATTGGAAGGCACACATGATTTTAATATCTTATTTTTTTTCGTTAAAGGTAGTAATTACTTTGTAGATAAAAACAATATAATTCGGATTGCATATTTGATAATAGTTTTTCATATAATAATAAGCATAATTTTTATAAAAAATAACGTTTCTGAAATGTCGATCACTTTTATGTTTATAAAAACGTATTGGCAAGAAATACACACTTATGCACCAATTGAGAGGATAATTATCACACAACCGACCATTGCAAAAATAACACGCAAGTCACGTGAAAATTTTATTTCACCTTTATTAATAATGGTTACAAAAAATTTCTTATTTAAAAATTCGAAAAGAAAGAGCCACATAAATCTAAATTATCATATCACTACTACTTTTACTACTTTGTCAAATACGTGCATTCTTTGAGTTATTATTTTTTTTCAAGATATCATCTTGTTTTTCTAGCATACGAACAATATAAGAAATTATTTTTTTATGAAAAATTATTTCTGCATCCCACCTTCAAAATCACAGTTATATTGATGAGAGATTTCAACTTTAGGATTTTCTGGAGAACCGATCCAGCGAATGAAAAACCAAGACCCTCCGGTTGTTACAATTCCAAATAGAAGTGGTTGTGATGATTCAAAATTTGTTTGTTCCAGGGTTGGCAAATTGACTGGTCCATTGCCATTAATAAAATACTAAATATGGTTAAAATGTTACACCAATGAACCCAATAGACCATCAATGGACCACACATTTGCCAACCCTGGTTTGTTCTAACTTATGCTTGCCTAATAAACTCTGAAAATATTCATTGATGGTTAGGTCTACCCTAAATACAAAAACGATGAAATTACCTCTGATGCACTATGCAATTGCATAATGTTTTGAGCTATTCCCTTAGTGAAATCTTCCAATTCGGCCTCATTAATCAGCATTACAAAATCATCATGTTTCACTAAATAGTCCACAGGGCCTGTACCCCTTAGATCCATAAAGATTAGCTTCTATGCATAACTCTGCTGAATTGTTTGTAAACTCTTGAATGCGATTAACTCAGGGTTGGCAAATTGACTGGTTCATTGAGAACTGATGGATTTTGAACTGGTCCATTGCCATTAATAAAATACTAAATATGGTTAAAGTGTTACACTAATGGACCTTATGGACCACCAATAGACCATCAATGGACCACACATTTGCCAACTCTGGATTAACTGCCATCTTCATGAAAATATATATATATTCCCAAACAGCTGCTTCATTAACATTGATCTTATTTTTGAATGTTTTTTTGATAACTTCAACAAAGTGTTTCAACTCTTCCTCAGTAATTGAATTGTAATTTGGGAGTTCATCCAAATTAAATGTTTCATCAAATAATCCATTATAATTTTGATGCAAAATATTTTTGAATACATCTTTGATTCCCATTCATTATAAGGTTTTTTATCTATAATTAATTCTGGAATCAGGATATTTATGCCATTTTTCATACCATGTCAAGATAAAAAACATACCTTTAATTTGGACTTTAAGGTTGGGAAGAACACGTACTTCATTTGTTATTCAGTATGTTTTATAAGGTTATTAAAAACTGAAACTTGTTTTTTATCTTTCAAAGGCTTCAAAATAGAGGTCACATGCTTTTGCATTTTCAAATTTTGATAATTTGTGACATTTTGTATTTCTCTTTGCTGCTCCCTGATTTATATGTCACTATGACTGTGGAGAAGGCAAATGAGTACTAGACATTATAGAAAAAATGAATGTATGAAAACATTTTATACTTACTACTTGCTGTGGAAAATGGATATTGAACAATAAGCAGACATAAAGTGGTTGTTTCTATACATGAAGTCAAAACTATTTTGACCATTTGCAGATCTGGTCAAAATAGAGTTGAAATATGATTTTTACTATGTAGTTGCCTCAAGTCAAAACATTTCGACTTTGGGGTTTTAATTTTGACTTCATGTATAGTCATTTCAAGGTCTGCTAACAATGTTCCACCATGGCAAGGTTGCATTCAATCCTTATCAAAGAAAAATTCAATATCCTCCTCTCAAGAACCTTAAATTTTTCATTAAGAATTGGTTTAAGTTCATTTAAGTCAGGAGGTTGCACTGCAAAGTTGCTTGGCTTAACATTAATTTTCATGGAACTTGGTTTTCCCTCTAGAAGAAACCACATTGATATTAAAGGATTTAAGGTGATGTTATCAGCTCTAATCATACTTATAAATGTTAATTATTGAACCAATCAATCAATGGTTTTAAAAAAAATTTTAAAATTAAGAACCGAAACCTGCATAATAGTGTATATTTATAATATGTAATAATTTGTGGGACCTCTTAAACCACCATTTACTGTGCTCAGCCAAATTTTGAAAATGTGTCAAATTTTCAATCCATCTACAGTGTGTTGCGAAAAAAATGGCACCTGCATTCTAACTAAAGAAGTAATAAAAATCATGTAATAAAAATTATATCAAATGATCAGACAATCTTGAATTATCACATATAGAAATTTTGAAATGCATTATTATGTAGGATTATTATATTAAATTTCTTTTTCCAAAAATAATTGAATTTACTTTATTTTAATTGATAAAATTCTAAAAAATTTGGTAGCATGGGATTTTATATAAATAATTTCTAGAACTTGAGCTGCAAAATGGCTGTATTTTTTTTTTGTTATTATTATGTACGTTTTTGTTTAATTGTTACCTTTGAGATGTCTAATACTTTTTGGTGGAAGTCAAAAAATTTAGTGACATCTAAAAAAAAAGATGCGAATCAACTTTACAAAAAATGGTAATAGTAATTCATAACAAAATTTTTTTATTTAACAAACTATTCTATAGGCTTTTAAATGAATGTAATTTTATTCTTCATCAGTGTCATTTTTTTCGCAACACACTGTATATATATATAGGAATAACCCCTACATATCATTCAAAAAGAATAGAAAATATATTTCCACAGATGTATTGCTCCAAAAAAAATATTGATATTAAAAAATTAATATGTTAAAGACAAAAAAAACAATGTTAGTATTGATAGCTAGTCCCAGTTGTTCTGGTGAAACAAATCTTGTAGAAAAAGTAGAGAAATACAACAAAGGAAAGACAGTCTCATTTAAAGGTCATTTTTATCTATCAGAATATGTTCTATCATCCATTCCACAGACAAACTTCCTAAGACAAATTATGAAGATTTTACTCGAGTCTGTTTGCCAAACCGGATGGTGTATAAAGGAACTTCTTGCAGGAAAAAATACTCAAGTTCCTCATCATAGATTAAACATGACACAGTGACTGACTTATATTCAGCACTGTGCCAACAAAACATGGATCTCGTCAAACCAAATTTTGAGTCAGAGTCCATAAAATTTTTAGGGATCCTCCTCATAATGTTTACTTTGCCCCAAATTATATAACGCGTTTTTTTTTAATTAATTAATATTAATATAATTATAATGTCAGTAAGAAAACCTTTAATACTACATTACCTATACTCAAATATTAGAATTCAAATAGTAACAACAAGATCAACTATAAAAAAAAATATTAGTATAATTAACAACAATAATAAAATGCATTTATTTAAATTTTATAATGTTCATGATTATAATGGTGATAATAATAAGGTAAAAAAACAATCAAAACTTTCATTTTTTTCTAATAATTTGATTGAATTAGTAAAATTTTTTTTGGATTTTTTAAAGAGATTATTTCATTCTCCAGGTAATTTATTTTAAATTATTATTATATATCTAATGTATATGCGCTAACAATTATACAATATATAAAAATATATAAATCTTAGTTACCGTTTACAAAGATTATTATAGAATTCTCGGATTACAAAAAAATGTTAATAAATCAGATATTAAAAAAGCATATTATATGGTATGTTAAATATACAAGTACACAATTATTAGCAACAATCAATCAGCCAACAAGCTAGTCAATAAACCAACTCATTGGCTTAAATTTATTTAATTTAGCTTGCAAAAAAGAATCACCCTGACACTAATAAAGATCCAACGGCAAAAGAACTGTTTGTAACGATTCAAGAGGCTTATGATGTAATTTATAATCAATAACATCATCATTATCTACAACAACGTCATATATTGTTTTAGAAGAATATATTTATATATGTAGTCAATTAATAATAATTTAGGTGTTAAGTGACGATCAAAAACGTATACAATATGATCAATTGGGTGTATTATATAATGGTATTTAAAGAATTTGTATTATTATATTATTAACACAATTATTAAAATTATTATTGGTTGTTGTTTAAAGAAAAAAGATCCCCGAGTAGTGGTGTTAGATTTAATGTCGAAAATATTGGTGGATTTTCCGGTGGATATGACGAAGAAAACTTTAATAATATATTTGGAGAAAGATTAGCTGGTTCAAAAATTAATACGGGTTTTAAATTCGGCCAGCCCTATTCAAAAGGAGTTGATGTCGAAGTAAATAAATAATATTCATTTATCATCAACTATAGTTCTTAAATTTAAAGTTATTTATTATTAAATATTTATCAATTTAGGTTACTTTAGATATATCTTTTTTGGAATCGGTTAGAGGAGTTAAAAAAATGATCAATGCAGCAAGGACAGTGAATTGTAAATCATGTAGAGGTTTTGGTACTAAAAATCGTAAAAGACCTGAACTATGTATAGCATGTAAAGGATCAGGTATACGTTATATTTCTGTATCGTCGGGAATTCATAATCAAGAACCATGTGCTAATTGTAATGGCAAAGGCACAAAAATATCCGATATAAACAAATGTCCAGATTGTTCTGGTAAAGGTCATTTAAAAGAGAAAAAACTTGTGGCTGTTAATATTCCATCAGGTAATCTTATCACTAAAAAAAACAAACGTTATGGATTATTTAAATATACATGTATGTAATTTGATTAATTAATTAATAGGTGTTGAGAGTGGCACAAAAATTAAATTAGTTGGAAATGGTGATGGTGTCCCACCAGGCGATTTATATGTAAAATTAGGTATTATTGAAGATGATACATTTAAAAGACAGGGTGCAAATATTATAATAGCTAAAGATATATCATTACGTCAAGCAATTATGGGTGGTAATGTTACAGTGCCTACAATATATGGTGATATTGAAATAAATATACCAGAGGGATCCCAACCTAATCAAAAAATAGTAATGAAAGAATATGGAATGAAAATTGGTAATTTCAGAGGTGATCAGCTCGTAATATTAAAAGTGAAAATACCAAAGTAAGCTAAAGTTATTGAAATTGTAATTATGATTATAATTATTAAATGTTATTGATTACTATTAATAAATCCTCCCGCCCTGTCTTCCTTTTTTTGTAGAAACATTACAGCAAAACAAAAGCAATTACTTAGAAAACTTGTTGAAGCAGATGAAGAAAATTTGTGAAATAATAGTAATTTTTAAAAAAGTAGACACTACTTGATGATTATAAAATTTCAAATATTATTATTTTTCAATATACAAATTTATTTACAAACATATTTATTATCTTTAGCATATTATTTTGTAAATGTTTATTGTTAATCATTGATCCAACAAAGATAAATCAAATTTAATGAATTGGGTAGAGAACAATATATGTATATATATTAGCGACAATTGGATTAATTGCTCATAATACTTTTGCTGTGCATGTCTATCTAATTTATTTTAAGAATGGCATTTGCGGAATTTAGGAGGTAAAGATGATTTTATATGAAGAGTTATGACCATTTATAGAGCAAAAAATTATGAAACTGAATAAACAAACATCAGTTGAAAATCATTTAATGGTATAGAAAACTTAATATTATGGAAATTAAACCATTGTGAAGATATAAATAACTACCAGTAATGTAACTGATATTATTATTAATGTTATTTTTCAATTGTAAAACATTTCTTTTTGTTGATACAATATATAAATTAAATAAATTAAATATTAAACTATTAAGTAAATAAATAAAATGAATGAATAAAATGAATGTATGGATGAAATGAATGAATGGATGGATGAAATGAATGAATGAATAAATCTTTTTTTTTTTAAAAAAAATTATAATCTATAATATACACTAATCAATTTATGCTCCAACTTGTACAAAGCTGTTACCGGCGGTAACGTTATCTATGTAGTCGATTTCCCGTGATTCAACAAATAAAACATCATTATCCTCCTTTTTTTCATTTTGAATTACAAGATCTCTAACACTTTTATAAGTAAGGCAGGTTCCTAACAGCCATTCAACCACAATACCTTCTTCACTTTCCTCATCTTCTGTCAAATTGATAACAAAAAGTTCCCCACTAATTTCTTGAACTTGAGCTTCTACTGATGTAACTTTTTCATCAATTATTTCACCACGATTTTTATCATCATTATTATTATTATTTTCAACAATCGGTATAACAGCTTTTTTTGTTTGTGTAATTTTAGAGAATTCGATTGGTTTTTTATCATTTGTTGGCGGTGAAAAAGCTTTTGGTGTGTTTTCTTGAGATTGATTTATTATTAAATCTTTTTTATTTAATGAGTTTTGTATTGATTGTGATGATTGTGATTGTGATTGTGATGATTGTGATTGTGATGATTGTGATTGATGTGATTGATATGGTGGTTTTTGTTGTTTTTGTTTTGGTTTTTGTTGTTGCTGTTGTTGTTGTTGTCGTTGTTGTTGTTGCTGCTGTGGCAATGGTGGTGGTAACGGTGATGATGATTTTGTTAATTTTTGTTGCTGTTGTTGCTGTTGCTGCTGCTGTGGCAATGGTGGCAATGGTGGTAACGGTGATGATGATTTTGGTAATTTTTGTTGCTGTTGTTGCTTTAGTTTCTCTTGAGAATTCATTTGTATATTTGGTGGTAAAGTCTTTTCTTTTGGTGTAAGTGCTTGTGGCTTATCTGTTTTAATGGAGGTAATGGCAGGAATTGAATTTGTTGTTGTTGTTGTTGTTGTTGTTGTTGTATTTTGATTGTTAGAATTATTAATGATATTAATAGTTTTAGGTGGAGTAGGAAGTTTTTTAGGTGATAATGATGGTGGTGAAGATGAACTGGTTCCACGAGATATTTCTTTTGATGAAGAAGTGTTGACATTAATATTATTATTGTTGCCATTGTTGTTTGAAACAACCGTTTTGGCAGAAGGATTGCTAACTTGTAACTTGTTGTGTTTGCCATCAAGTGTAGCTGTGACTTTAGTTAGAGAATTAGAAGAATCATCTGGATTTGCTTTACTTGGAACGTGTGGCAAATTACTTGTTGATTTTGCTTTAGGTAATTGATGTGTATTTTTCCCTTGAACACCAAGAAAGCCAGTTTGTTCGTTATTATCTTTAGGAGGGAGAGGCGGAAGAGGTGGAATTTCAATTTTAATAAATCTAGCCCTTTGTTTAGTAACCAAAGTGGCAGTAGATGTCGATGAAGTAGAGAAAGTAGAATTTGCAGAATTTAAACTGTTTCCACTTGATGAATAATTAGAATCGTCAGATGATGATCTCATTTTCAGTATTGAGAATATTTTTCTAATTTTAGTTTCCATTTTTTTGCCATTAGTATTATAACTTGAATCTTTAACAGAGTCGGGAAAAGTAGTTTTTTCACTTGGTGGTGTTGTTTTCAAAAAGTCTATTAAATCCTGAGTTGGACGTCTTCTTCTTTTTCCATCACCACCAAACTCATCATCGGAATCGTCATCATTAATATCATTGTATAAATTAAGTTGTCCAGGTTTTTTTTGTTTTACTGGAGAACCAACATTTTTGATACTGTTGGGAAAATCTAAGGATTTACTGTGATGTAATGATGAATTAGCAGCAGGTTGTTGACGAGGTGATGCCAGTGAAAAAGGTGAACCAAGTGATGATGTTGACTTTGCTGAAGGAATTAAAGGAGTATGACGGGGCGAGCCGGGACTTTTAGATATTTCAGAAACTGTATCTAATTTATCAAAAGGTTTACCACGTCTCCTTGATGAAATGTCGCCTTTTTGTGAAACTTTGTTTTTATAATCTTCCGGACTAGAATTTTTCAGAAATTCATATAAATTTTCTTTTTGCGGACGCCTTCCTAAAATCTCAATGTCTTCTTCATCCTCTACTTCCTCTTCGATTCCGGGGGGTTTAGGAAGTGATTTTGATATAAGTGAATCTCTAGCTACAGGTTCACGTGGAGCAAGTTTTGGTAGTGGTTTATGTGTCTAATAATGATTGAAATAAAAAAAGAATAGCCCTTTTTAGTAAAAATAGATTTTTATTTATGACAATAATAATAACTGAAATAAAAAATTACCTCGATTGTTACTAATCTGTCAGGTGTTAAGCTAACTTTTAAAGTTTGATCAGTGTAAATTAATGTTTCGAAACTTTTCATTTTTTTGACGTTTTCCTCCTAAATAAAGAATAATAAATATAGAAATAGTTTTTTTTTAAAGTTCATTTTATATCATATATATCATACATGCATTTTCAACTTACCATATTGAAGAAAAAAATTAATTAAATTGGTGCGACATCCACAAAGGAAAAGAACAAATGAAGCTAACCTTTGTTTCCCTGTTCCTTGTTGTTGTTGTACAATGATTATTAAAATATCAAAATACTGCGCCGTCATGCCAAATTTGTTCATGTTGGAAAACATGAAGGTGGTTTTTCTCAATAAAAAGAAAAGGTGTGGTTCATGTCATCTATAAATATCACGGTCCCGAAACTTAAAAATTTTAAAGATCTTTCTAATTTAAGTAATCAAATTTCTTTTACTGGAAAGATTTTTTGTATCACGAAAAATTCTTAAGCCAATCATTGGCCTTTTAGGAAATCACAACATTCAATTTACATACTAATACAGTCTAACACTGTCTATAACGGATTTTTCTCTGTAATAATAACGGATTAAAAGTTTGGTCCCGATTTTTTACTATTTCTATAACGGATATTATTTATTATGTATAACGGATTGTATCTGAAAATCACTTCATATGACTTGCATATAAATCAACACTCCTATATCAGATTCACGTGATCTGAAATATAATGCAGACTCCTCTAAATCTAAATTATTGTTAATATTATTAATAAAAATTACTATTACCCCGTCGTAATCACAAAATAAAAAAATAAACAATTATGATATAAGGTATGATGTAATGAACTAAAAGTAATTTATCTAGAATTAGAATATCTTTCCGTTGATGATGATGATTTGCTGAATGAAGAAATAATTTCTATGTAGAATTTTAATGAAGACAATCAGGATGAAGAAGACATCAAAGGGACACCTCCTATTTCAAGTCGATATGCTTTAAACTGTTAAAAAATGTCAAAGAAAATTAAAAAAATCAGAATTCAATTCGACAAAACAATCTAAATTACTGTTTTTTTAATATTAATAATATTTTTTATGTAATAATAAAAATTTTTTTATTCCACATGACTCAAATATAGCACAATTTTCTATACAGGATTCTCTCTATAACGGACAAAATTTTTCCCTGGTCCCAATGATCCGTTATAGACAGTGTGGACTGTAAAATGTCTTAACTTTGAAGCCTTATAACTCAACTTTTCTAATAAAAAAGAAAAAGTAAACCGATGGAAATGAAGCTTAGGTCTTTAGTTTTAATTCTATCGGTTTACTTTTTACTTTTTCTTTTTTTAATAAGGAGTTATAAGCTTTAAATTAATGTGACAATCAAATTCCTTTTGACGCATTTTTGGTGTTTTCTATCCTAACAAATCACGTGACCAAACCAGGATCGCAAATATAATACCATTCAATCTATTCTGTCTAACCTTCCAAATGCAACCAAATATTTTTAGAAACATTTAAATATATTTTTCCTTTCATAAATTCAAAAAATTCATGTGAATGAATCATGCGCGTTGCAGCATCTTCATTAACAAAACGAATTTACAGGTCGATTTGAAAAAATGAAATCGACAAAAATTCGTCATTTTCAAGGGACTGCCAAATCGCAGTTTAAAAATACTTTTAATATTTGTCAAACTTCAATAATTTTTTTAAATCGATTATTTTTATTATTTTTAAGCAACTATAAAATGCACACTTCTGAGAACCCAAGATACTTTTTTTTAATATATACAGTAAAAGTTTTAAAATTTGAAAATGTTACAAATTTAATTGAATTGTATTATATTTTTGAGTGATTAGTGAAAACACATATTTTGCCCAGATATAAAATCATTAAATTGCTTTGAACGAAAAAAAATAAATAATCAACTCAGCAAAACCTATACTTTCATACGTGAAACTTTCAAACTGCGTGATTATGTTAATTTTATTATTATTACTTATATGGAAAATCTCGGAGCGTTGGATTTCAAATATTTATCAAAACATAAGCTACATACACGTTTTGGTATTTTGTATTAAATAAAAAATTAAATAAACTATTATTATTAGAATATAAAACAACCTCGGTTCAAATCGCCAAACAGACGGTTTGTAAACCGAGCCGTTCCTGTCCTTGTCAATAAATCTTTTATTTTACTCTTTCATTCAACATCGGTCTTTTGTGTAACAAAACTGGATGCTTCACTTTCCCTTGACGGGTTCAAAATGCACTGTATCGTGCGATTATAATGTCTCATTCCAAAAGTAATTTTTACTTTGTGAAGTTAATATCATCATCATTACTTTAATGCTAATAGAAATCATAGAAATATAAAAATTCAAATAACAATAGTTAAATTTCTACGTATTAGTATATATTTTAGTAATAGCATTTTTAAATTTTTTAAAGAAGGTGCTTGCACCGCTCTCATCAAATTTCAATAAAGAACATTACATATTACGATAAAAATAATATTAATACATGCTAACGATTTTTAAAAGACGTCATAATTCTCTTATTTGACAATACAATACATAAAAAATTGCTCGCAGTCATCTAGGGAACATGTATTGTTATCAAAAAAATTACAATGACCATGAAAATAAACAATCAAAAAAGGCCCGTTTTGTTTTTGTCTTCGCTTATAACAATTTTTAAAGACTCAATCAGTACAATTAATTAGTTTGCGTTTAAAAATATGGTTGATAGAAAAGCTGAATTGTTAAAATCTAATTCAATTGAATCGCTCGACGAACGAGTGTTATTCTACCACACTTTTTTCACAAATAATTTTTATATTAATAACAACGGAAATACTCATAATAATGGTGAAAATAATGTTGATGACAACACCTTAAACACCAATACTGGTCCTGACATAATCAACAACAACAACAACAGCAGCAGCAGCAGCAGCACCAGCAGCACCAGCAGTAACAATAGCAGTAATACCAAGGAAGTAACAATAAGAATTTTAATGGATATTTTTTCTTTAATCCAAAAATTATATCGCTCTATAATTTCCCCGGCCAATCAAGAAAAAATCGATGATGATACTTTAAAACTGAAGAAGGAAGATTTGAAAAATGGTTTCGAAAATCTAGAAAATTGCGTGGTACAACTTTTTCACGTTATGGAAAAAGAGATGTATGTTGAGAAGAGGAATGATGATGATGACGAAAAAGATAATTACGATGATGTTAATGATAATAATAATAATAAAGAATCAACAAAACCAACAACAATTAGAATTGAATATTATATTTTTTTTGAAATTTCTTATATTTTAAGCTCTGAATTGTCAAAGTTGAGAAATGGATTAATTATTAAATATTGTGAGGAAAAGGAACAACGAGTTCGAAACAGTTACTGGAATTTTTTAAATATTATTAATGGTTGTTTAAGTGACAAATGTTTGAGAGAATATCCAGATATTTTTCTTTTAGCTATTGGGACTTATCCGTAAGTTTTTTAGTATGAAGTGGGTGAGTGGATGAGGAGAAAGGAAATTATATATAAATTTATTCATTGGTTTAAATTTTTTTTTTGCATTTATTTATGTGCAGGCCGGTTAATAATAAGGCTCTTGAACGAATGCAATATAAAAACCGACAACAATCACTCCTCAAGAAAATACCAATCAATGTAGAATTTAATATGTCTTCAAGTGAATGGGGGAAAAACTTTAAAAATATTAAGGCGGTTTATTCACACACAAATATCAAACATACAGAATTTTCTCTTGAATTATGAATTTTATTATTATTTCCACCATGCAATAGATATTGATATTGTAATTAGCCAAAGAAACTCTTGGTCGACTATTAGTATTGGTATTAGTAATATATGTTGGAGTCATATATTTATTTAGCCGAATAAATATTTTTATTTTATGAATCCTTTAGAGTCATCTTTGACTGATAATTGTGTTTTTGTTGCTAAACAATTTTTCAAATTTAATAATATTAAGACCAATTCAAATGAGAACAACGATATATATTGTTTCAGGTAGCCAATTATTAACATTTTACCAAGGTACTCACACTGCAATTTCGCTTTATTAAGAATTGTTCTTTACATAACACATTCATCTTGTTGTAAAGGAATTAAGCAATAGCAAGTAAAGAAACCACAATATTTTATACCTGAGTTCATGTCAAAAATTTTTTGGCTCTATTATTACGGTATCCTCTAAATATTTACACTCATTTCTTCCACTTGTGTTCCTGTAAAATCATTACAGAGATGTCATTTTGAAAATCTGAAATTTGGATAAATAGCGCACATTAGCATTGTATAAATTCCAGATCTTGGTCAATAAATCCGCTAAACTGACATTATCATGTGAAAAGACTATGTAAAAAATGAAGAAGAACATGTAACATTGGGGTGAGCGGTCAACTAATTAAATCAAAACTATGTATGGACCCATATAAAATTTAATATTGGAATTTTTTTATATTGAAGTATATT
>CAJVPN010001152.1:0-17055 GCA_910592215.1 Entrophospora candida
AATTTCTTCTAGAATTTTTCATACCATCGATCATTACGGTATTTAGTATTTCCATCTATGGAAATATCCCTGACTGTGTTCATTAAGGGGGTTACACTTATCAAAAATCCAAAAATCCCTTAAAATTATGTGTCAATCCCTTGATTTTGATAAGTGTAACTCCCTTAATGAATATTCACGAATATGATGATTGTGATCACTAAAAAGTTAATGGATATCATTATTGATACTGGTGGTGGATCTCTTTCACAAGATATGACAAATAATTTTGTGAAATTAGTCATTCCAGGATTTTTATCACCATATTTTTTTGTCCAAGTTTTTCTCATTGTTTATGTAGGTGGTGGTTACTATATATCAAGAAATTTAGCTGATTTTGATATACCAACTTCAAACAAAGAATTACATAAAATAATCAATATTGTTAGAATCATGTTACAAGTTAAATTAGGCAGTATCTTAACACAACAATATTTAATAAATTCATAAATATGATTTTTACACTAATTTTTTTTGTTTACTTTGCAGAAATTATTAGACTTAACTATACAACGGTTTGGGGCTTTAAAAAAAAAGACAACAAATGATAGGTTTGAAAGTGGAAATATTATAATTAATAATAAATTAAAGGAGTTCAAATCACCACACCATCACCAAAAAAAAAGGAAAACCTGCCATAACAAATCATAAAATACAGCATTGCACAATTGATAATATTAATATGTGAATTACTTGCTAATTGAAATTGCTAATTTAAAACATGACATTAATAAAATGTTCTTTAACTCAAAATTGTTTCTTTTTTTATTAAACTGACCCATATTGATACCCTGTCTAATAATTATTTATTATTAGGTTTTGTTGCAGTATGCCCCATATGTAAAATTCATTCGGGAAAAATAATATGTTATTATTGATTTTTAATTACGTGACAGATTTTATTAATATTAGTATCACCATTTTTATTGGCTGAAACTTGATTAAATATTTTTGCAGACAGTTGCAGCATTTGACATCAAAAATTTTTTGGGTTGCAACCTCCTGAGTTGCAACTTCATAGTTGTAGAGCCATCTTTATATACCATGTAAATGCAAATATTATAGTAATAATATATTAATGTACAAAATCAACATCTTGCATTTATTGTCATCTTTTCCTCTTCTTGACATCATTATCTAATCATTATTATCTATGTTGGAATAAAATTATGATTAGTAGATAAATAAATAAATAGATAAAAAATGTAAACATAAATTATTAGCAAGTGTAGAATAAAATTGTTTCGTGTTGTAATAATAAATAAAGAGAATTAAATTAAATTTCTTACCAATATTGAGGATATGAATCAATCTCATCTCAACGTGAAAAAAAATTCGAAAAAAAAATCAGAGCTCAATCACAAAAAAAAGAAAAGTTATAGTTGGAATGAAACATTATAATGGTATTGATTTCAAAAATTTTATTGAAAAAATAAAAATAAAAATGGATAGTAACTTTGCATTAGGTTTTTTTGCCCAGAGATTTCTGTCTTTTGTTTTGTAATTGTACATCCTCATTCTGCTTTCTTTTTTTAATGTTTATTGATTTTCTTTCTTCTTGGTAAATTTCATATGCAATCCTTTCTTTTCTTAGATAAGCTTCTAATGCCTGATTATCATTTATTTTGAAAATACAGTGAACCCTTGTTTCAACAAAGTATAATTAAATTTTTGATACAACGAATTTTTAAAAACGTTGTTACACATATGAAAACATATAAAAATTCGTTGAAACGCGATTAGTAACCTTGTTTCAACGAATGTTGAATAAAATTTTCTTATATGTCCAGCCACTTCGTTGAAACAAGGGCAGACTGTATAAGTTGCAATTTTTTCACCTTGTTCCTTTTTCAAAATACTTCCAATGGTGCTGTAATTCTTCGGTTCCATAGTAGACCTGATGTAATTAACTTCATATTATTATTTTTATATAGGGGTGGTTCTATATATCACTTAACAAATGGGACATTATAAAACTAATTGTGATTAATAACTAAATTTTGACCCCTGAAATCCTCACGTTCACTTTGTCTGGTTTTGTTGCAGTATGCCCATATAAGTAATAAACATTTATTTTAATATTAAAATTGCACATGGCTTTATAATAATAATAATAATAATAATAATGTATACTGACTGGGATTCTAATAATAATAAATAATAATCCCGTTATAGAGTGAAACTGTATTCAGCTTTTACTTTATATTTACAATTTAGTTTTGTTCTTTCCTTTTAGTGCCACCAAAAAAGGTTACATTAAAAACTTACAGGAATCCATATGATAAATCAAACAACAGTAACAGCCAAAATGACGAATATGAAGAGGCGATTCAAAAAAAAGTCTAAACCAGAACAAGACATGCTTCTAATGGACCAACTTATAGAATGAGTGGATGATGTTGGATCAATAAGTACTAGCAGACGCCTCAAAATAAAGATCGTATTATAAGAGAACCTTCTATCATTGGAATCATAATACACCACTTTGGCAAGAAATATGGAAAATATAAGAGTTCATGATAATGTTAAAAGAATGTCTCAATGGAAAACAAAAATGACAATTGACGGATATTGCTCAGGCTGTAAAGGATTTTCTTGACAACTATGCTGAAGTCCATGGGTTATCATCAAGCCTAGTACTAGGAAAAAATTTAGTCGCTTATATTCCTGTCGCCAACAGAAATGAGTCATAAATCAATCTACAGAGATTTTCTTACCGGCCTGGAAGAAGATAAGCATTTTTAAATCTCTCAAGCGTGATGCATTCACAAATTGTGGCATCAATTAATTCCCCAGATTCGAATTATATAAGTCCCAGGACAGATGTATACCTTTGAAATAGATCGTGTCAGAAAAATTATAAGAAGAAAAAGAAGACATACTAAAGAAATAAAAGAACATCTACAAAGAAGAAAAGAATTTCTTACTAAAATTGGTGACACAATGAGTAAAATCGATTTGCTTTTTGGTCCATTTATTTGGCAATTTTATTTATAAAATCATTTGTGTACGCGCAATGAAATCACCACATTGGATGTTTCATTTATTATTACTGGCACAAAACGCAAGCAAAATCAACTTTTTATTTCCTTATTTGTCTGCATGATCTAACTCAAATAGAATTTACAAATTTGGATAACGTACACAACATAATTAATGCAAAAAAAAAATAATTTAATATATAAAATAATATAAAATTTTTAATTAATTTGGTCAAATAACATCATAAATAATTATATTTTCTCTCGATAATTTCCCTCTCTTCCCTTCCTCCTCTTCTTATTTTCCTTTTTTCTCTTGCTGCTTTCTACTTTTTACTTTCTACTCTCGTTCTCTTCTATTGTTTGTCACTATTTCATTTTTTTATACCTTTTTTTCTCAAATTTTTTCTCCCACCTTTTTTCTGCTCATAAAATATATAGATTTCAGCCTGATCTTATCGATACTTGGAAAAATTAATAGACTATAAAATATCAATAATAATTAATAAAAATAAAAATAATTAAATATGAGTAGAGACCGTACTGGTGACATGAATGTAAGTTTTCATTTTTCTTTTAAAAAGTATTTAAAAGAAAACAATAGTCGGTCTTCTTCATTCCTCCCTAGAAAAAGAAGGAGTTAGCTATAACATTATATATATAATATAATCAATCATTAATTATTTATTTTTCTTAATTGGAAAAATAAGGGACAATATGGTGGTGGTGGTGCATATCAACAAGGAGGGTATGGGGGTGGTCAACAACAACCACAATATGTTGAAATGGCTCAAATTGGCCAAGATGATGTAGGCGCATTTTTTGATGAGGTAATGAAGATTATTTATTTATTCAATTATCTAAAGATGCATCTATTTATGAAAATAATTATATTATTATTATATATTCATTATACAATCACTTTCATTTGCTCGTGCTCAATTCTCAAACTACACACACACTATATATATATTAGGTATCATCAATTTCAGATATGATACGTGAAGCTCAAGCAAATATAAGCCAGATAGATGAATTACACTCGCGTACTCTTGGTACAATAGCTGAAGATGAAATGATAAAGGGTCAACTTGAAAGTATAACATCAGAAACAAGAGGAATTCTTACACAAATAAAAGATAGAATTAAAAAATTGGAAGCTTCAAATTTGAAGCAAGCTAAATCTGGCGACATAGAAGTTAGAAAAGCTCAGGTGAATTAACTACTTGTTACTATTATATTTGTTTGTTTGTTTGATTCTTAATTTGTTTATTTATATATATATATCTACACTTACATACATATATATATAGACTTCAAATTTACGTCAAAAATTCATGGAAACTTTACAAAAATATCAAAATGTTGAATATCAAAATAGGCAAAAATATCGTCAACGAATGGAAAGACAATACAAAATTGGTAAGTTATGCATTTCACATTAAATAATATTTATTAAATATACATATAAAATATAAAATATATCAAAGATATTAATTCAAATTTTTCTTCAACTCTCAAAATATATTAATTAGTTAAACCTCAAGCAACACAAGAAGAAATTGATTCTGCCATAGATAATGATGACGGTGGACAAATATTTGCTCAATCAGTAATTACAATTAATAATTTATCATATATTAAATATTTTTTGGATATATATATATATACACACACACTTACAAATATTTGTATTTGTAGTTGATGAATTCAACAAGATTTGGAGCAGCTAAAGAAGCTCTTAAAGAAGTACAAGAACGTCATGATGATATTAAAAAGATTGAAAAAACAATTGAAGTATGTAATAAATTAATTGTATTCTTTTTTATATATTATATATATACACTTATTAAATAATTGTTCCATCAATCATTTTGGGTTATCTAGGAACTTGCTAATCTTTTCCATGAAATGTCAATTATTGTTGAAGCACAAGACCAAACAATTGTGGCTATTGAACAAGAAGCTACACAAGTCAGTACTAATATGGAACAAGGCGCTCAACACGTAGATAAAGCACTAACTAGTGCAAGAGCTGCAAGAAAGGTAATAAATTAATTCGACTTTGTAGTAATTATAATAATAATTCTTAATAATATATTTATTTTTTCTTCTCACTTTTCTCTGACATTTAAAATAGAAAAAATGGTATTGCCTTGGCATTGGCATAATACTTTTGATTGTTTTAGCAATAGTCATATACTTATTTGTTATTAAACCAATGTTGGACAACAAAAAACAAAAATAAGATATGCGACTATAATTTTAATTTTGGATGTAAAGGCATACAGGACATATGAAAACAATAGATTTAATTATTTAATAATAACGATTTTTTCTTTTCCTTGCAAATTCATTTATTAATTGATAGAAAAAAAAAATTGTAAAATAATAACAAAAAAATTTTTGTATCAAATTAGTTAATATGTTCTCATTCTTAATTTATTTTTTTAATTAATATTAAATAATAATAATAATAATAATAATAATAATAATAATAATATATAGTAATAGTTATTTCACATTATGTATGTTTGCGCGCGTGAAAAAAATCTTTTTATTGATTTATTTATTTTTTTTCGATCGTTTATTTTTTTTTCTTAAAAACAAATAAATTGAGAGATCAATAAATCATATATTTATTATAAAGCGATGAGTTTAATTTTTTATTCTTTCCACTTTAAATAATAATTTATTATGGAGCTGCTAATAACAATGTTTCAAGAGTTCCATCATTTTTTGCTGCTACTAAATCATCACATCCTAATTGTAATATTTAATTAGTCATAATAGTTATTCATATTATAATATCAATTTTATTTATTTATTACCTCCAATATGTTTATTTCCTATAAAAATATTTGGAACAGTGGATTGATGTGTTTTTTCTTGAAGATAATTTTGAATTTGATTTCCATTACCTATTTATTATTTATTTTATTATTATTATATTCTCTCATATCATAATAATAATCATAATAATAATTATAATAACAATAATAATAGACATTTACCAACTTTATCCAATTCTAAAACGTGATACTTTTTGCCACTTCCATCCAATATTCTTTTAGCTTTTGCACAATATCCGCAATAAGTTTTACTAAACATCATAATATAATTCTCACTTATAAGTTTCTAGTATTGTAATTATTATTATCATCAAAAAAGAAATACGGGTGAGTAAGAAGAAATAATTAATGTAATTAAATAATAAAATGCGATCAATAAAATGATATTTACTTCAACTAATTCTTTAATTGCGTTACTCATTTTTTTTCGACAATTAATTTTTTCCCGCATATCATTAGTGCTGATCCATTTATTTTAAACATAGTTACGATGCAAAAAGTAGATCATTTTTTTTTACTGATGATGTATATATTTCATAATAACTTATTTTTCTTCGAAAAAAATTTTTATTTTATTTTTGCTATATACTCGGAAGATAGAGACCACAATTTCGTCAATACATATTAAAGAAGTGAGAAAGCGTGCTGAAACATCTAACCAATTCAACAAGCAAAATTGCATGAGTATTCAAAATTATAGATAATTTAAAAACTGTTAGCAGTTGATAAGCATTTTCTTTCTATTATCAACCACCCTTGCTAGTGCTTTTTCTTATTCTAATTTGTTTTATTGTGTACAGGTCAATGTCATTGAAAAAATTGATAACGATAATTCAAGTGATGATGAAAATAAGAACAATGATGCCATTGGGGAGAATAACGATAATTCAGATAATAAAGAAAATGCAAACGATGAATATTCAAAGGTTTTAGTTGCTATAAAACATGCACATGACAATTCATTATCGAATAAGTATGTACAATTATCTATTATTTTTTCTTGAAATTCTGAGTTTTCATTGCTAAAGTCTTTTCATAATATTATTTTAGCCCATTGTGTTGGGGGATTGTAGATTTCCGCGTCAAAGATGTTGGATCTTGCCCATTGAATAATCGTGCTTCACAATTTTTCTCTGAAAATAGTATTCAGGAAATGAAAAAGATAGCTGTTGATACTATTAAGAGAGAATCAGGTCTCAATAATTCTGCCAAATCGTTTTTTGAAGTTATTGCACTATCAACCAGCTTCAGTCTACGCAAAATTGCAAATTGCAAAAGAACCAGTGGGGTTTCTGGTGTATTGTCATTACTATGTGCAAGAAACCAAGAAAATCAATTAATGCAATCTATTAACAAAACACTCTGCACTTCTGATCTTGCCACTGCACAGAAATTGTACGAGCAACTTGGGAAGCTATTAAGACAATGTTTCAGTCAAAAGATGACGAGCTAGTAAAACAAATAGATATTCATGATATGGATACATATTATATTGTAGAATGTTTTGATATTACGTATGCATTGGCCTATTCGTTCTCATCATTTGTGTGCGTTTGTCAACTTGAACAAATAGTAATCTTTGTTAATCCTTTTCTAGTGATGTGTGGATACAGTATTATAATGGTACAAGTAATTCTGAACACACGGTAGATGTTCACCTTATTGCACCATTTGCTAGGACGCCAAATATTTGTTTTTTGTAGTAAGTATCATTAATTTTAATTCTTTAATCACTTAAATAATGTTTAACATTAATCATATCCTCCTTAGGGGTGAAAATCATTCTGAGGAGGATAAAGAAGAAAAATCTGTGCGGTCCGAAACACAGAGATCAGGGAAACCATGCGACTTCATTTTTATTGTAGGTATATGAAAAAAAAATGATGCAATATGTATGTTTTTTATCTAATAGCAGGATTTTATAATATACAAAATAATAGTTATGAAGCCGGAATCGGTGAAAATTCTGGTCCTATGTGTAAGGATAACCATAGTAAAAGTATCTCAAATTTTATCGACATCATGAAAGTAGCTCGAGCTCAACATATTTTACTTAGATCCAGGGTTGGCAAATTGACTGGTCCATTGAGAACTGATGGACTTTGAGCTGGTCCATTGCCATTAATAAAATACTAAATATAGTTAAAATGTTACACTAATGGACCCAATAGACCATCAATAGACCACCAATGGACCACACATTTGCCAACCCTGCTTAGATCCAAGTGTATTGAGGAATCTAATTGTAACCCACTGCCAGGTAATGTCCAGAAAGTCCTCAAGTCCGTGGTTATACCATTTTTTCACGTTATTGGATTTAAAATTCGATTTTATATCTTATTTGAGATATCAGGAGATCTTTACGGATTTTTTGAATGTGCTACTCAGAACATTCCAAAAAATGCTAGCATTATTGATATCATTTTTCTTGCAAAAAGATTTCTAATACATAGGGTGTGTGTATTAATTATATTTTTCTAATTAATTTCTTTAATATAACTAATAGTGCTTTTCACAATTTGGTTAATAACGCAGGATGGCTAGGGGAATTGGCAGTGAGAAAAGCAAAATTTATTGGAGAAATCGTAGAGCCAGTTTCTGGGAATAGGGTTTTTATTCATGAATATCATGAATATCATTAAGGTGGTTACACACTATTAAAACAAAAAATCCCTTAAAAACATGAGTTGATCACTTGATTTTAATAGTGTGTGACCATGTGTGACTCCCTTATGATATTCATGAATACAAAACCTATCTGGGAAAAGGGCTGAAAAATTGGAAAAATTCGCTTCACCTAAATCTAAAAAGTAAGTTTTACAATTAGTGAATTATTCATTGTTCTGTGGTATGAATGCTAATCAACTTTAAACATGTTTGTAGACAAAGATTATCATCACATCCCAAGTCACCTACACCAACATATTCGATAAGTGAAAAGAATGATGTAGATTTATATCAATGGGCCCAGGATTATGATTCATTAGATGAAAATCAATAAGAATGATAAAAAATTAGACTTGAATAACGGAATTTATTTTTCATATTGACTTGGGTGACATTTTTTCTATATAAATGTGATATTTGTTCTGCAGAATTTATTTGATTTTGATTTATTTGTTTGGCAAAATAAATAAATCTATTCTTTCACATTGATTTCAAAATCATTAATCTCAGTATTATTGCAATTCATTAGACCAAGATACCTAAGATTTTGACATGAATGCGCAATAATACATACTGTGTCCTCACTCATTAAACAAAACATTCCAAGGTTGAGATATTCCAAATTAGGACACAAACGTGCTATTTTTCTGATAGCAGTGTTGCTAATATATCCACATTCAAAAAGATCTAGTCTTAATAGATTCAGATATGCATGAGCAATATTAATAATTGCAGTACCACTGATAGCTAGTCTACCTGTAGCATTGAAATTTAGATACACTATATTTGGACATGATTGAATAATTCCATTGATTTTATTATCTGACAAACTATTGCAAAATGAAAAAATAAGATTCCTTATGCTTGATCCATGGAATGGTTTCAAATTTTTACATATCTCTATAAACCTTGCTTGTCGCATACAATCCAATTCAATATGTTTCCATAGAATTTGTCCGCGATGCAATACCAAAACCGGTTAACATATAAGGTAGGATAAAGAGCTTTGTCATTTGCTAGATATTGTAAGATCGGATCTAAAAAGTCTACTAATTTGAAAGCTTAGATTGCATTTCTTTTCATTACCTGGGAATATATATTTAGTATCTAATGTTTTTCGTCATCAAAAAATTTATCTTTTTTCCTTGCATCTCGTATAGGCTTAATTACCACGAACCATATAACTGCAAGTATCAAGAAAGCAAGAATCGCATACATAAACATAGGCGAAAACAAATTACCTGCTACAATTGGCACTACTTCACCCCCACGGATAGGTAAAATTTCTGAGATGGCCCCTCCCGAAAAATTTTTCATCTCTGATGCTTGTGAGGAATTGATGGGAAACTCCACGTTAGTTGATTCTGGAATATTAGCCTTGATTACAGCGGAGCTAGTGCCAAAGCACATAGTATCACTAGACTTGGGAGTATCAATGTTTTCTGTCTGATCATATTTTTTCTACGTTTTAAAAACTTACTAAAATCTAGCTTAGTACTATGCATTTTCCGTGTTTAACATCCATACGAATTCACGGAAAATGTATGGAAAATGTACGGAATGCATTTTCAGGACATTTTTAGGACAAATATGTACGAAAAAGTGCTATTTTCATGTATAATTCCGTACATATTCCATACAAAATGCATGGAAAATGTATATCGAATATTCAAAATAATTGCAAGTATCCAAAATAGTTACGAATATCAAAAATAGTTATGAATATCCAAAATAGTTATGAGTATCCAAAATATCCAAAATAAACGAGTATTCAAAATAAAAACAAGTATCCAAAATAGTTACAAGTATCCAAAATAATTAAGAGTTTCCAAATAATTACGGAGTATTCAAAATAAACACAAGTATTTAAAATGAATATCCAAAATATCCAAAATATCCAAAATAGTTATGAATATCCAAAATAATTACAAGTATCCAAAATATTCAAAATAGTTACGAATATTCAAAATAATTGCGAAATAAATTACATATCCTTGAATAAATTGGTTTTCGAATATTCGTAAAAAATTTGATTTCAGTCAAGTACACTATTGTAAAGAACATTTACTTACTATTTTATTGGGAAAGTGTGCCTTCAGAACTGACAGCGCTTCTAAAAATAAATAATCCTATTTTTGATTTTAATTTAAATCAAAAACCCGTTGGAGAAATTTGTTTTTCTTGCCTAACAAATAATTGAAAAGCACCATTCCCATATATTGATCATTCTAGAAAAAAAAATAATACTTTTTCAGTATATTGTATTCCCTTGGTATTATTTTACAAAGTGATTGTATATAGCCCTTTTTACCCCAATGAATCAAAATTCGCTTGTTGTATAATAATAATAGTCATACAATATGTCCAATACAATAGCATAAAGTCCAATTTAATTTTGAGTTACATTGTCGACAAGATAATATAGAATTATTTTCTTTTTGGGAAAGTGTGCCTTCAGAATTGACGACACTTCTTCCACTTTTTGATTTTTAATCAATGTAAATTAATTAAAATTTTTCTATAAACCTACCCGTTTTTTTTTCTTGGTTTATTCAGACACTTTTTTTGTTACTGAGAAATAATTAAAAAGCACCAAACATTCTCATATTGATCATTTTCAGGAAAACTTTTTTATTTTTTTTTTAGTATATTGTTCCCTTAACAAAAACAATAAAATGCATAATGATTGTACAACCTTTTTTATCCCAATAAATAAAATAATTTTGTTTACTCCAGAAAAGAAAATAGTTTTCCAATTCCGGAGTTATTAATTGATTGGTCGAATCACAAATACATTGCCTATAAATACCAATAAAATAAGTCTATGAGAGAACTTTATCCATTATTCGATATGAACAAAGGATTTCTACTCAACCAAAACAAGAAAGTAAGATCAAGTTTATTGATTTTATTTTCATTCATTACACTTGTAACCGCGTCAATTGTTGACGAAACTTATGAACCTGAACAGGACGTGTACGATGCAATCATCAACACGCTCTTTCCGGTATTTTTGGTCGTCCTGTTCATTGTGAAAGGAGAATCTGGGCACATCAAGAATGTGCTGCTGCCACTACTGGATGACTTGTTATACAACACAGTCACTTGGGTGATTCCGCTGGTGGTTTCTTTTGCTTATGATGGTTTACAGAGTATGAAGATATTTTCAATCGTAAACATGGGTTTACATGTAACTTGCGCAGTATACACAATAATTAGGAACAAAACAATCAAAAATACACCTGGTTCTTTTACACCTATCTTTTTTTTCTTGGTGCTTTTCCCAGCTATAGTCATCACAACATTCTGGATTGTTCTTATTATATATGGAAGTCTTTTGGATCCAATTAGCTTATTATTCCTTGCATTATTTGGGATGTTGTTAGTTACAGAATTTTTTTATTTTATATTATTTGGTTTTGAGTTCTGTTTTGGTATCGGCCAAGTATTTAAATCAAAGTTCGGTCATATATTTTTTCCTGTATGGTTTTATCTCCCGAGTGTCCTGCAAACATTATTTATTGTGCTGAAATGGCCAATCGATTTTTACTTTGTCAAGACATGCATATTTATACTGGTTCTTTCTTTAGCAAGGAATTTGTACCTCTTTATAGATAAGGAGCCAGCATCTGATGATTTTTTGGCTACTTCAACAACATTCACTCAATTTAAACTACGCAAAACAATAAATGAAATAGTAAAGGAGAATGAAAGTCAAGAGGTGAATGAAACTCAAAAGGAAATAATCAAGGCAGTGGACAAATCAATGGCCGAAATGAAAGAATCAATAATGGCTGAAGTGAACAAATCAATGGCTGAAATGAAAGAATCAATAAAATTGAAAAATCAAGATATATTGGATGAAGTTGTGTGTGAAAAAGGTAGCAAATAAATAATAATGGTAGTTTAACATTAGCTTTCATTTAGAAATGACTATTGTTCTGGGTGACTTCGTCACTAACAGTTGTATTTATTTATTTACATTATTATATGTGTGTGTGTGTATATATATATAACAAATTTACAAATAAAAACATGGCCTAACCATATTCCCGATACAAATATTAATATATTAATATCTATATCCGATATTCGTAATAAAAAAGATCCAATTTTCATAAAATTCTCATAATATTTTATTTTGTAATCGCGTTATTTAAGGAGAAATTGAAGGATTCGTTAGTAGTGTGGTTCCATATTGCATGATTTTTTTTTTCTTTATTCTATATATAAAATCAAAGAAATAAATTAGTTATTCACTAATTTCATTAATTTCATATTTTATTATTTTATTTTTAAAACTAACTGATCAAATAATGCAACTCAAAACTTTAGATTGGACTTTGCTCATTTGTAAAGAACAATTTACTTATTATTTGCTAAGAAATAAATATATAAAGAAAATATTCCAAGCCTTGTATCTCATTTTTCTACTATGCAAACAGGGTCCAATTTTTTTTACCAACTGTAAATCCTTTATTAGAGATTATTGTAGAGTAAAAAGACAAAAAAAAAAAAAATAGCTGGAAGCTTGATTTTCCTAGTACAGACCCCAATATATATACACACATTACTATGATGGTACAAACTAATCTATATAGCCATAAAAGGTACAATTTTGATCTAAAAAGTGGATGAATCCATAATATTTTTGCTGGTAAAGACGTTTCAAAGGTAATTTAATAATAATAATTAAAAATCTTATTATAATTGCAAGATTGAATTAATTATATTAATAGATTATTATTATGATTTATTTAGGCACTTGGTATGGGTTGGTTCATTACAACCAGAAAATGTAATTGTAGGTTATAGTATTTTGGATGATAAACAAGTAATTGTCTTTATTTTTCACATACAACAATAATACTAAGGTCATGAAAAGATGAAACCTATTAAGGGAAAATCACATATTAATTCATTCTTTGATATTCGTTTATGGTTGTAATTGAGCGACGTTAGAGGTTTTGGTGATGATGATAGATTCACTTTTTTTTTTAAGAAAAATCTCTGATTTTTTGGACCCAATGATTGATGATCTTGTAAATCATGATGATCACACTAGAATTATTAGTTTGAGAATGTTTTTGACAGTGATCAAATTGGTAAAATGTGAAATAAATTAATCCCTTTAACTAACATTTTCTAAATATTTATAGAGTAAACCAATTTCCCTCGGTGTTTTACCAACATGCAATTTCAATAAAATTCACAGTCCTCCCATCTAACCCTGAAATTATGTTACATCATATCCTTCAGAGATCAGAGATTAAAATGATTTTAATGTTTTAATGTTATTAAATAAAGGTTTTAGATATCATTTGTGTTGTCCGTCTCTGTATTTCGTTCTTTGGCTTCAGACATTGTTTGTTAATTTTTTTTCGTAGACGCAATTCAGGAATGAGTCAATATGGAAAAGATATCTCTAAAGAATTGGTAATATTCATCAAGGGCCTTTCATGAAACTGTTCTAATGGCTTTCTATCTTGTAATATTTAATACCTATACATATAAATTAAAATCGTTATGTATTTTCTTTTAATTGAGTCAAAATAAATAAAATATTGCATTCTTTTCCTTTTGTTTTTATTTAATTCTTCTTTGAATGAGAGCACCGTCACAACTATTGTATCATGTCTATTGAAATATTCATGATGATTTTGCAATGCATTTGATGTTATTATTCATAATAAAGTAGCAACAATGCCTAAGACCATGCAAAAATGAAATAATACGCGTCTTTGATTTCGCAAAAATAAAATTCCAAAATTCTTTCAAAAACTACTTTTCTTCCAATTGTATACAATTAGAAATTCTAGATTCCTTAAAAATCATTCCCAGAAAATAAAACAAACAATATGTTAAGTTTAGGTGTATATTTAATAGAACCATTCTTTCTACGCCTATACAAGGTAAGGGACGGGTTGGCGCTGGGAATTGTGTCCAATGCCAACAATGACTTCTGGCAGCGAAATAAATCAAAATCTAGTTATATAGCTAGTTCTGATTATTTATTTATCTGAGAATTAGATGATTTTTGTGTAAGAAACTAAAATAATATGAACAAATTCGATGATTTCATACCTATAACCATGTTGATGTCCAAAAACCAAATTATGATGACATTCATACGCCAAGAATAGTTTTGATCTTGAAGATTTCAATGTAGAATTAGATTTATTAACAAAAAAAAACCTAATGAATTAATTTGACATATTTAAATTTTTCTCGTGCTGCAAAATCCATTTATTTGTATTCAAGATGAAATGAGGACTAATGTAATAGATTTCATTTATCTGTTGATAAGTTTATTAAGATAAAAATTGATCAAGAGAAAAGAAAAATTAGGAAAATGAATTAATAATCATTACAAAGATTGTCAGTGATTAACTTATGTATTTTTGGTGAATTTCTGTTTGATGTCAGTAATCATCTGTTTCATAGTGACAAAGTATCTGAACGTAGGAGAGGTTTCAACCCAGATGCAAAATCCAAAAACTTGATTTTCAGAGCCCAATGCCCCACTCTGAACTTTCATTGCATCATATCCTAAGGGTCAGATGATCAGTTTTGAATGATTAAATATTTGGCCCCGAAAATACTGTATAATAACGTGTTGGTAAAAAATTCGACTATTACATATTGGAAATTACCCAATCAAATTACAATAAAATTTCAATACGCGTGACTTTAATAATAGTCTATTTTTCGAAAAACTTGGACCATTATTGACGATGTAATTGGTTACAAGAAAGCGTAAAAAATAATGGAAGAGCTTAATAAAGAAATCAAAGATAAAAGCTTCAATCAATAAGTCTTGTTACATATTTAAATGAATTAATTTACATTGGGATAAATTTTTGATCATTTTATAATTACTTATATTTCAGGGTGTTCATATCAAAGATATCATCTAGGCATTTATTATGATGGTCATGAATATGAACATGAAAAAGTTGTCCAATATCATAAGAAATTTTTTAGAAGGAATTGTTGAACATGAAAAATCCATGTCAAGCAGAAATGGTAAAACCAAAAGATGCAGGCGAAAGGCAAGAGACACAGTGGAATTGTTTGATAATCGAGAGGGTTGATTGATTGAATTTTATTTCATTTCATGAATTAACAAAGTGATCAAACATGATACATCAACTAAAGTCTTTCGCACTTTACCAAAGGTCGTACTAGATGATACGTCAACCAAAGACTCTCATATTTTACCAAAGGACGTGATAGGTGATTCACGAATCTACTGTAGTTTGGAAGTGATGACTTAACAGAAATTAATAAAGAAAGATACCCAAATCGAATCTTTTGCCACTTGACGTCACTACATCAGTTCCAAATTTAATAGAGAAAGGATGGCGAGGATTAGGATGCAGGCGAGCACAAGAGAGACACACTGAAATTAATTGAAGTTATTGTCCAAGTTTCTTAAATGACTATTATATTAACATTATTAAATCATGAAATTTTGGTAGTAGAGCCAGCGAGAAGAGCATCAGAAATTGCACTTGAAGGAAAGGCAATGAATTCAAAGAGCACTTAAGAAATTACACCCGAAAAATGAAACTCAACAACAATATAAATCATGATAAAAGGAACCTTCACCGGTTATCTCTTTAAATTATAAATTTATTGATTTGGTTTTTCATAAAATGATATTTTAATATCAACTGACAAATATGGATATGAAAGAATTAGCCAAATTTATTTATGATTACAAATTAATTTATTGAATGGATTCCGTTTAATGAATTCAGGTATTTTCAAGAAATCAGACTTGCACGCAGTTGAACATTGTTACAAATTCAAGAAAAAAAAGGAAAAATATCTTTTCTTAGAAGTTAAAGATTTTAAGGATTTTATATATTGAACAAGAAGAAAAGAAATCAACATCGCCAAAAAAAAAAAAATATAAAGTAAATTCAGTAATAATATTTAGATTGAGACTTTTAAAAGAACTTTGCATGAATTAAAGATTAATTTTTCCCGATGCAATTGTATTACGCGTATTATGTTTATTAAATTTATATTTTATGAATTAAAGATTTTGTTTATTAGAATTCAATCACGCGATCGTCCTTTGTGGATTTTTTAATTAAAATTTAAATTAATTTATTTCGTGCATAATTATGGTGTACCGTTACATCCTCCCGCTGAATTCTACAAAGAAATATTTGTCTTTGCTATTATGAATATATTATCTATAAAATAAGTCTCATGAGAGAAAATTTCCCCATTACTCAATATGAACAATTATTTTCTCTCGAATTTTATTTTGTGGAAAATCACTTTATTTTCACTCATTCCGCTTGCGACAGCATCTATCATCGACGAAAATTATGAGTCTGGACAAGACGTGTACGATGCAATGCTTAACACGTTCTTTCCAGTATTTTTTGTGATTCTATTCAATGTTTCAGGGAAAACCGGACCCATCAAAAATGTAATGTTACCATTACTGGATGACTTATTATACAACACTGTCACTTGGGTGATTCCGCTGGTAGTCT
>CAJVPN010001153.1:0-17051 GCA_910592215.1 Entrophospora candida
ACTTGCCCTCTCACGGAGTAATAGCTGAAGCGCTATTAGCTGCCAAGACACCAAAGAGTGTAATTAAATTAAATAACCCAAACGCTATAGCAAAGGAAGTAATCAAAGGATTACATTGCTGGATACTGCCACAAAACGAACTAAAATAGTAGTTTAACCAAATCCAAGAGATTTGTGTGAGATACGGATTTTGATCTCACAATATTCACTAGCTCTTGGTGCATGATATTGCTTTTTGGTGTAGCAGGTGGATGCCCAGTTGAAGTTTTTGAACAAAAACACACATATATTAGTGGGTAAGATTTAGCAAGCTGGCAAACAGCCCTAGTTTTTCCATAACCAGATGATTGAATGACTGGCAGATAATTAAAATAGCCTTCTGAATTAGTAATTACATTCAATTGTTCTTTCAGTTCACATATGAAATCATCATTGTCTTTATAATCAATGCTGAAAGCTCTGCTTAATTCTAATGAAAGTAATAAATTAGTGTTAATGGGTAATAACAAATGCTTTAAAATTATACAAAAAAGACTAGCATCTGATTACAAGCCTTTGGTTGTGAAAAGAGGTTCCCAACTCATACTTTCAATTCCTGTAAAGAAAAACAACAATAGTGAGAGAAGTAGTAGTGTAGGTTTGAAAACATAAGAATTATCAAAAGTTGCTTGATAGAAGCAGCAGAAAGAAAAAACCACAAGTTAGTTAAAGTTGTAAACGGTATATCAAACAAATAAATAAAACGAAATGTAATGAACAAAAAATAATTTTTTTTTACACAATTTGTTTGTTACCTTCTCCTTCACCAAATTCAGCTAATTTATTTTGTAAATTAATTGTTTGGTTCTTCCAGTCTTGCTCATTCTTTACCAAACTCTCCTTTTCTTTGATCAATCTCTTTATTTGTCCTTCCCACCTTTCCTTCTGTTCTTTGTTCTTATATTCTTCATTGTCCAACTTCCCCTCCAACTCATTCAACTTCACCTCCCATTCTTCCAGCTTCTTCTCCGCCTTCTCATGCTCTTTTTTTGCATTGTTTAATTCTTGTCTAATTTCTTCAATCGTTGCCATTTTTTAAAATTAAAAAATTTAACAATTAATTTAGATCGTAATTGTTATGCATAATTTCGACCAATGATAAATTAATGGGCACATGACTTGGAATTTATTTCATGAAAAAAAAATTCATTATCAAATCATGTTGAACAGATGTCAAATATTATATTTACTTATAAAAGTATAGGTTGTTAAATTTGCCAGTTTTCTGCTATTTAATGAGCATATTGGATTATGATTAAGGTGTCTTTTTTTCCCAAATTATGCTTTTACGCGGTTATAATTTTTGGCAAATTTGAGAACAATACTGGCCAAAATTAAAATACATAAAATTTAATTTTTTTCTTTTAAAGCTTTTATAATTTGAAAAGGACCTTTCCACATCAACACCAGATCATACATGTTAACCAAAATTGATTTTGCATTTGCCAAATATTTTGGCAATACTCTGGCTTTTACATATTCCCTATATTAATAATGGTCATAAAAAACCACCCAGAGTTTTGGCTATTGAATTAGAATTCAAATAATTTGGGATATAATTTTGGCCACCATTAAAATTAATTTGGCTACTATGAAAAACTATTTTGGCATTTTGAATTTGGCAATGATCATTTACTAACAAAGTAATTTTGGCCAACATGCATGCACCAGATATAATTTTATTTTTCACTATTGTAGTGGGTCTGTTTAGAATTTACTTCTAATTCATCTATTATTAAAATTGATACTGGGGCTTCCAGTTAACTTACTAGCCAAAATGTTGCACTGAACTTATTTTAAAAAAAAAATTTCAACATAGTTCAATAGCTTTTAACTAGAATAATAAATTGATTTACATTTTTTTTTCTCAAAAGTTACATGAAATTTAACTTATGTCAATTTTAAAAAGACCAATTTTTTTGGATGTATTGCTGTGACATGCACTGTATACATTTCAAATAGTCATAAACATTTCAGTGATAAATATCACTTTTACTTTTGATCAGAAACTCTAAACCGGATTTGGACAGGGGTTACAATTTTTAGTATTGTATACAAATTCGGTAATGATTTGCTTCACAAAATTTTCCTGCATTTTTTTCAGATAATAATAATAAAAATTATACTCATGGAAGACCCTGAAGCAGACACAGAATGGTAAATGTTTTTCAAATTCTCCTTGATTTATTAATAAACAAATTAATGGTTATAATAATTGTGTTATGTGAAATAGGAATGATATTTTACGTGCTCGTGGTATACTTCCACCAAAATCAGGACCAACAGAAGAAGAAATATTTGAGGAACTTGATAAAGAAATTCGAGATAAACATGATAAACATTTAGAAGATAAAAGTCTAGAGGAACTTGATGAATTGGAAGATGAAGAAGACGAAAGAATTTTAATGGAATACCGGTAAATTCTAAATAAAGCAAAGTAGCTAGTAGTGATAGTAGAGATTAATAATGATCTATACTATTATTATTATTGTAATTTTAAAATTTTTTGGTTTAGTAAGAAGAGAATAGCTGAAATGAAAGCTGAAGCAATTCGTGGAAAATTTGGACAAGTTATACAAATTTCTAAAACAGATTTTGTTAAAGATGTCACAGAAACTAGTAAAGAAGCACCAGTGGTTGTACATTTATTTAAAGATCCGTGAGTGTAATAATGATGATAATTATAATTATGATGATGATTTAATACAATAATTTAACACAATGAAATAAGGTTCAAATATTAATTATTTTATTTTTAGGATTGTAGAATGTAAATTATTAAATAAATATTTAAATGATTTGGCAATAAAATATAAATCAACCAAATTTGTAAAAATAATTGGAGATCAATGCATACCAAATTATCCTGATAAAAATCTACCTACTTTATTAATTTATCATAATGGAGATTTAGCACAACAATTGGTTGGATTATCAACATTAGGTGGTATTAATATGAAATTAGAAGGTATGCATGCACTAATAATAATAATATCATTTGTCATATTATCTAACTAGTTCAATTAATTTATTATTGCTTGATTGATTGTTAGATCTTGAAGCATACCTTTCGTCAGTGGATGCAATTGAAGAGGTGTTAAAATGAAAAATTTCTTGTAATAAAATGAAATTAAATCTAGATATGTTTGATGGGAAAAAGATTACACAAAAAGCACACTTTGCTTGTATTGATATAGTCCTTACTGAAAGTTTTTTTATTTTTATAGTCTAATGAAATGTCTAAAACAGATAATCAATGATTTAAGGGTATATTTAAATATTAAAAATAGTTATTGATCTAGCAAACAAGCCTGAAGGGGAAAACACTAAATCTTTACATTTGTCAAATTGGGTATCATATTCTGAACCAATTTGATATCTATTTAACCAATAGTTGGTTTGTCAATTGGTATCAATTGATGGCGGGAATTAGTTTCAATCTGTCTTCTGATTTGTATTAATAGCCCTTTTATCAATCAGATTTCATCAAGTTATCAATAAGATATCCAATTACTTTTTGAATTCAATCAATGCATATAAATGCAATATTACAAATTTATTATGTTAAATTAATCTCATCAAATGCTAATTAAAAACACTTAAATAAAATTCTAAAATTTGCCATATATTTTACCTAACATATGGATTGACATTTCCACTGTCAAATTTTGGTTTGGACAAATAGAAATATTATTTATTTTATATATATTGAAAATGATCTTTGCCATGTACCTCTCTTATATATTCATTTTAAAGAAAAGACTAATCATTTAACAATAAATACAAAGCAGTATACATATTTCTTCTGATATTTTTTTTATCCTTGATAGTTAGTTGTGTAACAACACTGTTTAATAATAAATACGCACAAAAAAATTAAAATTCCAATGGCTGTTTTACATATGATTTTGTCAAAATCCAATTGTTATCATGAACTGTGAGTAATTATAATTTTTGATAATTGCAGGAACAATACATTTTTTTTCAGAAATATTTAGTAATAAAAACCAAAAAGATATAACAAAGGAGAGATGTGAATTTTATAATTATAATAGTGATATATAGTTGTAAATCGATCATAATAAATAAATAAACAAATAAAAACATACAAATGAAGCATATAAAATTTTTTTTTGCCAAATGTTTTTTATCAGCTATATTTTTTTTGTCATTTTATATTTGAATATATTTAATTAAAATTTGACAACAAAAAAAATCAACAACACTCGCACTCTCCATTTGTGATCTTTTGGTTGGATCATTAATCCAAGTAATGTTTTAGAAACTGTTTCAGATGTACCAATCATTGGTTTTAGCACTGCTACAGGAACTGCCCTGATAACAGCTTTAACTGTTCCTTGAGTTCCTGTTTTCTCATATATTCGTCAGTACTGCAAATATTGTGTGAGTTGCTGCTCTGATATTCTGTCTTAAACTTTAATAGGCAGCTTCAATTCCTAATAATTATAACAATAAATAATCATTATATTATATATTTAATGTTCAATTATAAACGTAAACTAATGATATTCATTTAAATAGCTGGTGGATCGGCATATTTACTTATAAGTTCTTTATCATCATCCTCTTCTTCGCTATGATCATCCAGATCTTCACTAACATTTCTATCGTTTGTTCCTAGTTTTATTTCAAAAGAAAGAATCTCATCTGCATATTCCAGTAAAATCTGTGTGCCAATTGCAAGTTTTGTTCCAAAATTAATAGCCTCCATAGTTGTTGCTATTGTAAATGATTGTGTACCTTTCTGAAGACCGTGATTAATGAAAAGTATTTTAAATATTTTTTATTATGTAAATTTTTGAAAAACATGAGAATACCATAAACATTTCATTTGTTTTTAATTAATTAATAAAGTACTAGAAATACAAAAAAATCAAATTTTATATGAAAACGAACAAGGACCTGGGCTATTTAATGTTAAGATTTTATGTATTTCTATTATGTAGAATTTTGCGTAATTAACGAAAAATATCGTTCACAAACTTTTGTCAGGATAGTGTAAATTTACTTTGATATCATTAACAACAAGATTTTGAGATATCTGTGTAGAAAATCAAATTGTTCTAGTGTTATCAATTAAAATATGTAATATTTAATATATATGTATAGATATATACATAAAATACGCAATTAAAAATACATATCCGATGTATAATTATTATTTTTAATATAATATAGGAAAACTTGAAATAAAATCTATGCAAAAATCTTGTAAAATTTTTCTTTAAAATGATCCATAACCATTTGAAAACCATTTAATACTTCTTTTTCACTGTGAAAAATTTTTTTTTGTTTTTCCTTTTCTTCTTCTCTAATCTGAAGTGAGGTTATAATCGTTTGTAAAATAGCATTAAAATCATTAAGAACCTATTTGCGTTATAATATATATAGTAAACAGATGATTAATGATTATGTGTGCATATATGCTTATAAAAAAACTTAATATTAAAAGTCTTATTTTACCTGCCAGACTTCACCGGGCCTAATTCCGTTTGCATTTATAAGTGTCTCTTGTTGCCCATGACTAAAAAAATCACACAAATATGCATTTAATTCTATGTCAGTCTCAACGTAAGGAATACTATAGGAATCAATATAGATTTTGCTATGAATATGATTAGACAAATCATATATGCTGGAAAACTTATCTCCTATTGAACCAGACATAGCCATAAAAGGTGATCTGGCAAAATATGGAATTGCAATAGATTTCAAATAAGAAAATAAAGGATCAGTTGTTATCGTTGATTCTGGCAATTCACGTGATGAAGTTTTGAGTTTTGATAATGGCAACATATCGTCAAAGCCTAAGTCTGAGTATTTTTGTTTAGCAAATGTTGCCACATATTCGGTATAAATATTTAAAACACGATTATTATGTTCTTCCAAGACACGTTTTATTTTCTCAGGTAATGGTGGCAAAAATATTTTAGAAGGATATTTTCTTAATTGCTCTTTATAATATTTATGAGATATATTTCGTAATTTTATTCTCTTAAATAAACATGCCATAACAAGCATCAGATCATTCATCACTTTGTTGCTAAGAGAACTAGGCGAACCTTCTATAAGACCTTCACATATTTCATGAAATGTGCCATGCTTAAATAATACAGCAAATGCAAGGTTACTAGGTTCTGTATAATATAAATGCGTGGCAATTCCCGCCAAGTTAATAAGTTGACCATTTTTATCCAATAAACTTTCTCTCATCAGATATTCAATCGAAAAACGTAAATGATGTTTAATCTGTTCGGATAAATGCTCTTTGCCCAAACAAAAAAATGATTCGCCAAGTAATCCCGACATTGCTTTTTCTGCATAATTTTTATCTATTGCTTGCGTCAACAAATTACAACTTCTCAAAACCAAGGTTGTTGTTAATGGAAAATGGCCAGTTAATTTTGGTAACCCAGACATAAATAATCTTGTAATTTTTGTTGAAGTAATCGCATAAAAAACTATATTGCCAAATGAATCAAATCCTCTTCTGCCACTTCTACCAGACATTTGTCGATATTGAAGCGCTGTCAAAAATACAGAATCTCCGCAGAATACTGCTGTTCTACATGGCATATTAATACCTAAAACACAATTTATTGATTAATTTATTAAAATATATATAAATTATAAGACAAACCAAAGAATATGTAAATTCAATTGCTAACCAAGTGCTAGTGTGCCAGTTGCTATAACTACTCTTAAATGTTTGCGTCGAAACAAGATCTCAACAAGTTGAAGATATTTTTTTGAAAGGCCACTGTGATGAACTCCTATGCCTTCATTAAATAAAATTATAAAATTTTGTTAATATAATGACTAAATAATATAGTGAAATATATATGTAAATTATTTTTCTATTTAAATTTAAATAAAATTGTCTGACAATAATAAAGATACCTCTTTCTAGTGCTCTTAATAATTTTCCCATTAAATCTCCTATTGGTTTATTTTTTGTTTTTGATCGAATTAAATCTTTAAGTTCTTGTGATGATAAACGATTATCATCTAGAAATGAAAATTTAGGATCCATTGCTTCCCAGTCAAAGATAATTTGCGTTTCATCAACACCAACATCAACATCATCATTTTCCTTTGATTTTTTATCACGATTCTTTTTGTTTGCCTTATCAAGTACTTTTTTTTGTGCAATAGCGGCTTTCTTTTTAATTTGATATTCAGTGTCATTTTCTCTTTTAGACTTCTCTGCTCGTTCTAATTGATCTAAAACAGAAAGTGCTAGATCATTACAGCCCCTTCGATCAAAATGAAATAAAATGGCAGGTAATTTTTCTTGTGCCGACAATTCAAACAATAATTGAATAATGGTATTTTTAATAAACAGATCGCTATAAGGATCAATAGAACATTCTCTTTGTTTGTTTGTTTCATGATCAACAATAATTTTTGCTTTTGCTGTTTCTTCTAACACTTTAAATTTTTCCCTGATATCTTTACTAAGATCAGATACAATATTTTTAATCAGTTGTTTCTTGGATTTATCTTTCGCCCAAGATTCAAATATTTCTTTAAGCTCTTTTTCATATTTATCTGCGTCATCCTTAACAATATATCCTATTTTTGTAAAATATTCATCAGGATCCAATTTCTTCAAATCATCAGGTACATCATCACCAACTCTATTTTTTATTGCATCCCAAAGTTCTATACATTGTGATGGAATAAGCCTTAGATCCCTGGGAAGCCCATTTTCTGCAACAAGCTCTGTAGGCATTTGGAAAAAAGGGTGAATAGGAAATATGCTGTTTTGTTGTGATGATTTATCCGATTTAGTTATGTAATCAGTTAAAGGATTTAAAGGAAATTTTGGAATATATACATATTGTTTTAAATCTGAAAATCTCTTTGTTGTTATAATTAAATGCATTTTATAACCACGCTTTTCTTGCGCTTTAGCAATCCAATTCTTAAAATCCCTCGGGTTTCCAATTGTGGCCGATAAAGCCAATATTGGACATTGAGATAATAGTAAAAGATGTTCCCAAACACTGCCGCCATCCATTTCACCAATACAGTGAACTTCATCAAATATAATTCTACGAATTCTTTTGACCCAACCGTCATCTTTTGATGGTGATAAAAGTAAGATTTCCAATATTTGTGGCACAGTAATTAAAATCTGGCATTTATCATGGTTGTGTCGATAATCTCTACAAATGATTTCATAAAGGTTAAATAATTTATTAATATACAAAAAATGAAACGCAATATATAATAGTAAATTGCAAACCTGGTGTAAATTCCCCACACACTTCGGTCACCATGAGCGTAATCCTTTGTAAATCGTCCGTACACTTCTGCAGCAATTTGATTAACCAGCGCTTTTGTAGGTGCAACATATATTAATAGACCTGTTAAAGATTTTGCGGTAAAAAATTACCATTACATGTCAAAGATTATAAATCACACACATAATGCTAAATAATTTTCACTGACCATCATCATCATTTCTAAGCACTTTTTCCATAGCATAAAAAGATATGAAGGTTTTCCCCGATGAAGTGGGACAACATACCAGTGCTGACTCATTTCTGTCAATTACATCTAACACTTCACATTGCCACCCATCTAAATGATGATTGAATAAAAATTTATATTTAAGCTTTATGGTGATTCAGATTCAACATGAATATTAATAATACCTGGCTTAAAATTTGGGACTCTCTTGTCATCTTTTGAATTTGTGTTTCGATCCATTAAATGACCGGCGTAAATCATTTGAAATCGTGCGTCGGTTGTGTTAACACTTAAATCAATAGAAGAATCAGGAATAGTAAACTCTAAAGGTGGTATTTTAATTGATTCGGAACCAGAAGATGAAGTCTCTTTCTGCTTTTGTTTTCCCTTTTTGTTTTTATTATTCTTTTCATTTTTCTTAACTGTGATTGTATTTTCAATATTACACATCTTTCCTAACTTAAGAGCCGAATCATGTAATCCAAGTCTATTTAAAATTTCTATCAATCTTTCTTTTCTCTCTTCATTTTCACTCAATATGAATGTAAAATTTTGAGCAATGAAAAATATTTGACGAAATATGTTTACAGGAAATTTTGACCAATATTCTTTTTTATGATGGCTTTTGGTATAATATTTACAATATTCTGTCCATAAATCAAGCAAAACTTTTAACTTATAAAAATGTACACGTAATAATGAAATAGGGTGCTGGATCTTATCTTTTTTCAAAATCATATTATCCAAAGATTCCAATATTTTATCATTCATCATACCTTTTGATTCTTTTATAACTTTATCAAGGATATTTTCAGAAATCTCAAAGTTTTCAATCATTTTTTTTTTGTTTATATCTTCTATCAACTCTTTTGCTTTATTAGATTGTTTATACTCTTTTCCCGAATTTTTTTTGATTATTTTTATACTATAAAAACCTTGAGTCCCGTTTAAGGATAAGGCATATTTATTCATGAAACTTACATATTTTTGGTAATCTCTTAAACTATCTTTAACAGGTTCTGGAGCATCTATTAATCTTTTTTTATGCCAATGATAAATATCGTGAAATGGTATATTTCCAATATTTCCATAATGCCCATGATCTATCTCTAAACTCGAATTTTCGGAAAGATTCAATTGCATATTACCTAAATATTTTTCGAAAAATGGAAAATTAAATGGAAGTAAAGTTGTTGTTTGTTCATGAACATTTGTTGCGTTCGATGTCACTATCGTTAAATATTCTTTATCATTTAAAAGGTGATTTTTATCATTTGAAAAATCGTATCCTTTCCTCATACACAAATCCATTATCAATCTCCACGCAACATCGAAATCATTTTTAATTTCCTGGGGAAAGCTAAATTTTCCATTGTTTTGTAATCTTATCAAAGATGCAAATATTATACCATCGATAAAGTCTCCAAGATTACTTCTTAAATCGGCTATACTATTGGTTATTTCTTTAAAACCATCACTCAATAAAGCTTTTGCAGAGAATTTATAAAACTCCTTCATGAATCTATTTTCTTCTGATTCATCATCAAAAGGCGGCGGTGGTGGCGCTGCCCTGTATTTTAATGGAAGATAATCCAAGATGAAAATATGTAATAAAAATAATCTTGCAAGTTGAATGTATTTGGGTCTTTTGCTTGTACTTAAAACTCCAACTAGCGAAAGAATCACGAGCACCATTCTCTTTCCTCCATCATGAAAAATCTTTTCCGTTTCTTTTGATAATAATAAATCATCCAACAACGGAAATTCAAAAGATAAAACGGATCCTTTCATCCAACTATTCTTTTCATCAAACATTTTAATAGATGCTTCGCATACCTCTACTATTACTTGAATTGTCTGCTCAATCTTGGCGTTAATTTTTATGTTTCCTCCACGATCGGCAACAAAAGCACTTGCACGTGAATCTCTAAATTCCATTCCGGTTAATAGAGCAATCGATAGATCATGATGAAGTGAATGAAACAATAAACATTTCCAAATTATGGTAAGAGATAATGACTTTTCAGTAGCGATGTTAGTGAGAGAAGAAATATCTTTTTTACTTTCATTATCACCATCTTCATCATCATCATCATCATCATCATCATGCATCATCAAATTTTCTGTTGTGCCATCACCACAAAGAATAAACAACGGTTGTCTGTCGTTTATATAATCCCTCCAATCTTCGTCCCACCAATTATCAAATTTAAATATTGGAATATTAACATTTGCCTTATATGATTTTAGATGATCAATTATAATTTCTCTTGCCAAAAGTAATTTTGGATTATTATTCCAAATACATTTGTGTTGATCAAAAAATATAATATGAAAAACACATTCGCGATCTTTCAGCTGCTTTAGAAAAGATTCAACTAAGAATGTTAGGGCTAAAAACTGACCGCCGCTAAATTCTTTACCAAAATTAAGAAGATTTGTTTTTGGATCATATAAAATTTTAAATAGAAGACTATCACCTTCTAACACAAACAACTCACTACCTGTTTATTATACAAAAAAATTTTTTAATTTAATCAAATCAGGTATCATAATTCACATAAAAACGATTTTCTTCGAGTACCTCCGTAATCAGAAACAATATCAATGTATCGACTGTGAAGATTACTATACCATTCATTTAACCATTTCTTAACTTTCTTAACCTTTCCCATCAGAAAATTGGGTTTATAAAGAAATGTAAGGATAAAAAGAATCACATAATGATTCAATTTATACCCTCCAAGTAACCTTCCACAGGATTTACTTTTTCGGTTTTCAATGGTCTATTGTGACATGATAATAAATAACAATGAATAACAACTATATACAATATAAAATTTTCGAATATCTATCACATGGATTATTATAATTTTTGTCCAATAAAATTATCGAATTTCGACCCCAAAACTGTGTAAACCAAGATTAATATTAATATTAATGAATGAATTTCAGGTTTCTCAAACATAATTGTTCTGACCTTTTCCCTGACTCCCTGACTAACTATCCTCCTAAAGTATCGCCAAATTCAAACGCATTTACCTATTTTCCCTAGTATTAGTGAGCATAAACATGTACCTAGATTTTTGTAATGATTCAACTTTCATTTAGGAGTGTCGCGTAGCTTCAACGCGGATTCAGCTGATAGCATTTTAGAATTATTGTTTAAGAAAAATGTCCAAAGGGTATTGCAATCAGTCGTTTTTATGAAGTCTACTACTATAGTTTACGTTACCGTGGTCTTGTGATCGAAATTTTAATAAATGCGTTTATTTTGTAAATTATAAATATTTTTTATTTTTTATTTATTTTATTTATTTTATTTATTGGTGACATAACTGGGTGCAACTAGGAAAGTATAAACGATGCCTTCCTTGGAAACACCATGCAACTTTATATTTAGTCTACTTTTACGTTCATTAGCTTTTCTACCTGACACAATAATGTCACACAAATCATCGACTAATATGCGATTCAAATTAAAAAAATTGTGTCTTAACTTGTGTATATTAACGTCCAATTGGGTTGTATCAATCAAATCAATATTTAACAATTTTCCTTCCAAATATAAATCACTACTAGTATGTCGACCCAAAGATTTTTCTTTGGACATGAATTCGCGTACACGTAACGCAAAATCTCGTCTATTTGTGTAAACAGTTATATGGTTACAATACTTGGAAATCTGTTGATAATCAACATTGACGAATTGTAATAATGACGTATCAGGATTTAACAACGTGATACTTGATAATTTCATCTTTTTTGTCGTTATTGTTGATGGTGATGGCGTTTGTTGAGCATCACTTGATAAAGATATTGCCTGACTTTCTACATCCATTGAAATTGATTTTTCTTTAAATGTATTTGAGGTATTGCCACTACTTCTTTTACATCTTATTTGAAAAATTTCATCAAATGCTTTCACATAGTTTAGTAAAAGTTTACATCCCATCGAATGACCTAATATGTGTACAGCAGAAAATCCTGAATCACGAAGATCTAATAAAAATGTTTTAAAGTCTTTAAAAGAAAAATTAGAAATGTATATATGTATATCTACCATATGAGAAAGTGTGTGATTTAATATACTTCTATTTACCATTAACCACTTCTTCAATTAGTCCTTGTTTTTGTGCTTCCCAATACCAAAAGGAATTTGAACCAGAAGGACTAAATACGAATGGCTTTATGTAATTGGGAAAATCTGCTAAAGCAAGAAATTGGCCGAATGTTTCCGTGGCAAATTTTGGTGGACAATTAAAACCATGAATAAATATTATGCATTCCTAATCAACATTATTTTTAAACTGATAAGTTTATATTAATTGATTAATTAATTAAACGTGTCTATATAACAATCTTTTTTACCTGTATGACATTGTGAGATACATGTTGATTTATTGGTGACGATGAAAATGGCTTACAAATATCCAATGGTTTCCAACCATCAATATTTATCGTGTATTCAATGCTCGACGTTGATGATGATGATGAACAATCTAAAGCATTATTTTTTTTTGGTACCTTCCTAATTATTATTTCATCTCTGGAAGTTAATTCATTTGAAGGAGTATATCCAATAATATTGAAGAAACCTTTATCTTCAAGCCTTATCAAAACTGAAGAATGTGATGACCCACCAACGTCAGAACCAGTGCACATTGCATCAGAAAAGGTGAACAAATCCTTTAGGCAATTCTCTATCGTGTTTTTACGAGATTCAAGATCGCTTTCAACAGAAGCGCGTGACTTTGGAGGATTAATTAAAGTGGCACGAGGCAGTTGTTTCAAATATTTTCCTGATACAGAACATTCAACCGACGATACGACATAATCTAAACCGGCTTGATATGGTTTTGGATAAAACCGCCATTCATCCCAAAATATATTCCTTTTTTTAACAAGGCCCACTCTAACTGAATGAAATGCGTCGCCAGTTCCAGATCCTCTTGATTGAAATGGACCAATTGGAACACCATGTTCCCAAATACCTACTAAACATTCACCATCAAACGAATCATCAACCCATTCACCACATCCATGTGGTTGACCATCATCATCCACTTCTCCAACATAAGTGACAACACCATGTCTAAACAAAAGACTATAGCTTTCCCAAGCAAAATACCTAAAACATCCAACATTTGTGCCTTCTAGATCCTTAATATCAGCACTTTTAACCCTCCACCACCATATAGTGTCCAGCCAATTAGCATCCTTTATGATCTTTGGATAAACAAATCTAATTATAATCCAAGTCAATAATGTCAATGATTCAACAAATGCTAAAACAATCAATATAATTCGTGTTTCAACAGTTGACGCAAATCCTGTACCGACATTATTGATAAGTGAACCACGATTCATAATCAAAAGAAATATAGTTGCAATTGCTAACCTACATACAATAACAATTATTGTATATTATGATTATTTAAGATCAATGGCGCACTGAATAATATTTCAATGTGAAAAAGAATATATTTACGTACCAATAAAAACACCATCGAATTACCTCTGATATCTAATCACCGTTTAAGAAAAGAGTGGAAATTAATAATTTTTTATAATAATGAATGATTTTTAAATTGATCAATTTAATTTTTTTTTTAACTTCAACAAACCTTATAATAAACATACATCACTACAGTAAATAATATAGTAAAAGTCATGAATTCTGGCCACCTTTGCCAAGTACTTACGTTTTCTAACTTTCCACCAATTCCAGCACCCATTAACGATAAGAATACAAACATGAACATTATAAACCAAAAAACTCTTGTTAAAGATCTTCTCCTGTATCTTCCTCTAACTTGTCTTTCTGCTTTTCTAGACGCCATTATACGAAAAGCTTTACTAATTTCTTTTGGTGTTAATATTCGGATTGGTTTTCTCTTGTTATTTATTCCCAATTCATCAATTTCAATATTGTTAGAATTTGACATTTTATTTTTTATTTTCGTGTAGTGTAGTGTTACAATTGTATTTACATAATAAAAAATAGATTAAAAAAATTTTTTTTCAAAAATTCTAATAGTACATAACATATTATTATCATTAATAAATTATTACACTAAAATTAGGCCAAGTTCAATTCATTTTTATAATAATGGTGACTAATATCTTCTTCAACTACTGTTTCGTCTCCAGCGTATAATATAGATCCATCATCTTCATTATCAGTTTCAAACGCACTTTCAACATCTCCTTTCTCCAAGAATCTTTTAGCAGCGGCTTTTTCAACCACTTTATTCATTTTATTATAAATAATATAAGTTGCGACAAAAAGGAATAATATCCCAACTCCAAGTGAAACATAATTGACTATTCTTGACGTTGGATCCATTTCGTCGGCAAGATTATGAAGTCTTGACCCAATAAAAATATGAATTAATATCTTTGGAAGCGTAATTGCTGTTACTATAAAAAATTTAGTAAATGAGACTGATTGAACTGCTGCAAAGAATGCATTTGAATATGTGAATGGGAATGGACTAAGTCTTATTAAGAATATGACCTGGATAGATTTAATTATAATAAGTAATTTAACATAGTACAATTATTTTATATGATACGTGATTAAACTTATAATTACCCAAAATCCACCTTCCTCAATTGCTAAAGATAGTTTATAAAAATTTCCTTGTTTCTCTGCCATTTTTGTTGCTCGCCCAAGACATAACAAACGACAAATACTAGACAAATTAAAATAATTGATTACTATTTAAATATAACCTATATAAACTTGATCGAAAGGTAAAAGACAAATGATAGAGTTAATTACAAAAAACTTAGACTTGCTCCTATTAAAGCTGCAGGATATACAGGAAGAAATCCCATTGGAAAACCATATGCAAAACCACTTAATAATATAGTTGTGCTATAACTATATATTATTATTATTATTAATTATTATTAGTAATAGTGGTAGTAGTAGGAATATTATGTAATATTATCAATAATTAAATAACAATTTTTTACCCTGGAATTGGTGGAATACTAGACACTATAATACACGCTGAAATTATTAAATATCCATACTTAATTTCACGGAATTTAGCGGCAACCGGTGCAATCGCTAATAATTTAATTGACACGTATAATTAATACAACAAAATCAAAATCTTGATTACAAATAGAGAAATAAATAAATTAATAAATAAATTTACCTGATAAAATAGGCCTTTCGAAAAAAATGAATAAAAACACTAAGGCAATTAGTATTATGCTACCTGCAAGTATGCCATATTTCTTCTTAGGGGGTAATGCCTTAAAAAATTCAAAAGATTGTTTAAACATTTTAATTTTTTCAATTTTTATTTTAATAATTAATACTTTTAGGACATTTTTAAAATAGTGACTTATGTAGTACAAAATATACATGAAACTAGGTGAATATGTTTTTCTCGATCATTCAAAATCAATAAATTTCACATCAAAACTTTTATCTTCAGGTTGACAAACTGAGATATTTCCTTCGTGAAAATCTCCGTTAAGATTTTTCGTTTTACAAAGCAATTATTTAATAAAAAGGTTGAATTGGACTCGAATTTTCCTTTAGTAAAATGGTGGCGAAAGTCAATGAATTACTTGGAGGAAAATGTGTTGCTACCTCTATGATAAACAATTTCTGCTAATGAAACGAATCCTAGAAGGAAAAAAATAAAAGCAATCTAGATTGATGAGAAAAAGAAAAGCAAGATGGGAAAGAAAGAAAATGGTGATGATAAAGAAGATGAAGAAAGAACAATTAGTAATACACAATAAGTCCCGGTTTAACGGATATTTTTCCAGGAAACTTACTATTACCTGTTAACCGAGAGATCCGTAAAAGCAATACTTAACAAGGATTAAATTTTAAAAAAACTAAAATATACTAATTACTTCAATTCTTTAGATGATTAGCATGATTCCTATATTATCTCAACCATCATTCTTATTGTTCATTTTTTATTATTAGTAACATCCAATTTACTCAATTATTTCACTTTCAACTTTTAACATGTTTCATAAAAAAATATTCATTTTATTAGAATGTTTCACGTGATAAAATGGTCAAACAAAAGGGACTCTAATTAGTAATGATCAACGTCCTAAATTTGAATTAACCGTGGCTTATTATTTGGGTGGGGTTAGATACAGTTGAAAATTTTTTTGATAAGCCAGGATCTAACAACAAGGGCTAACCCTACACTGTTGCAGATCACAAAAACAACTATTTCATTGGCCAAAATTTTGTCGATCTTATTCCAAAAAATAAAACATTTGATGTGGGTTTGATTCATTTTGTCAACAATCACTTCACGAACAATTGTTTCGTTAACAAATGGTTCGAATTTAAGAAGTTGGAAGCAACCATTTCAAATAGTCTAATAAATTAAATCGTACTACTCGAAAATGTATTTAAAGGGTTGGTTTTCGACTTGGTTGAAAAATAACTCTCTTCCTAACTCTTCTCTTGACCATATCTCTCGATATAATCAAAATAACCTTAATATAACGAATGTCAA
>CAJVPN010001154.1:0-17048 GCA_910592215.1 Entrophospora candida
AGAATTAATTTCCTCAAGGAAATATTTATTTCTATACAATTTTCTTAACTTTTTTAATTATTCTAATTTTATTTGTTCCATCATTTGTTTCAGCTACAATATTTATTTGGGAATTAACATCAACCTCAATTTATTACTGTCTCTACATTCATTCTCATTTTCATTTTCATCCTTGTCCTCATCTTCATTCTCACTTTCATCTTTGCTTTCATCTTCAAACAATAATATAGTACAGTTTTCTTTCATTCTCAGGAATTTCAATTAATTCACTAACATTTTCTGAATTGCATTAAATATTTTTAGGATCTTGATTTACAAAAAATTATTTAAGTTTAATATACACATATATTAAAATTTGTGTAATTTTAAAATTTATCCCCTAAATAATTTACCCAAAATGGAACCAACATAAAAATATTCGAAATATTTATATTTAAGTTTACCCATTTTCTAGCATAACTATTTTTTTCTTTACCCTACGAAAGTCATGACCTTTTAAACCATATATATTAATTTACCCAAAATTTTCTCTGACCTTTCGATTTTTTTACATATTGATTTACCCAAAAATAATGTAACCTATCTATGTAGTTTCCGGGGTCCTGAGTTAGTTTATCTAGAGTGGGTACAAATGAGAGTAAAAAATGTTTTTTATTGGATATAATAATGTCCAAATCTTTTTAAAAAGGGCTTCGTAATGGAAATATTCATACTCAACCAGCCTCAGAATAATTTAGCTATAACAGATTAATGATAAGATATTTAAAACTGATTACTTTACTTAGGAATGTATATTCATTTAATTAAATGGCACTCGATAAGCAAAATATATAATTTGTATTATAATAATAAATATAAATATCATCTTTGATATTTTACATCTAAAAATATATTAACCAGAATTATAATTAACTTTAGATTGGCTTTAAAGAAATTAACGTTCAATAATCACTTTTTCAAGGTTAAACTGTCTTAGTGTAGTGAACACTTGGTATGATTGATTGTTAATATACTACTAAAACTTCAGAAGATATATCACAGGAAGTGTAGTTACATAGTAACATTGTGCTTTGAAAGTTTAAAACTCAATGCAAAACTATTCTCCAAGTTACACGGTAAATAATTTGACTAAATATAATTTAATTGATAAGTTTATTGGTGGACATAGTTGGTCTCTTTGGTCTTTAGATCGCTATGAAAGGGATATTTATAAGGCCAGTGTAAGGAAATCCTTTTTCCCTACGTCAAAATACTAATTGTTTTAATTATTATTAAAAATATAGATTATCTTTATTAATTACGGAAAGCTTATCTTTTTATACAAAAATGCATAATATAATATTACAATTAAATAAATAAATTATTATTATTATCAATAATAATATCTTAGAACTTCCCGGAAAGCCGCAGCACTTAATTTGTAACTCATATACATAAGAAAATAATATAAATAATAAGTAATATAAATAATAAGTAATATAAATAATAAGTAATATGACAATAATATATATAAGTAAAGTTGTAACGTTTCGTTTTAATTTAACGCGTTATGCGAAATAAATTTCGTATTACTGTGCCACATTACATATTCACAATTATGAACGAAAAAGAACTGTTACAGCCAGGAATTAAATTTCCTACCAAACAAATAAGGTTCCAACCATATGCGCCGATTTTATTTGAACCCAAAATTCAGTACAGCATGATCAAACGTTATGAATACTTTGTACTAGCAACAACCCATTGATTTGACAGGCTATTGAATAGTAAAATAGTTTTTTTAGCAGATCAAATAAAATTTAAAATACTTGCTGACACAATGAGACATAAGGTTTGAAAAAAGGGTCCAAAAAATCAAATCAGCTGATATGTGAATTGATAAATTCACCTAATTCTTGGATCATTTCATTTGAATCAATATATAACTTGATCCAATGAATCATTATTTGATTTGATTTGATTTAATTTGATTGATTCAATCTGATTCAGATCAATACATAAATACTAATACTAATACTATCTAATGCATATAAATAAATTAATCTAATGGGAATTCTTTGTTTTGGAAAATCTTGTTATCGCGTTATGTCAAATTACTGGTCAGTTCGGCTCAATCTGGTTTTAGAGTTTAAGCAAATTGAACTTTTTTAAAAACAGGCTTTTGAGTAATCAAATTCGAAATATAAATTACGCAATATTAATATATTTATTATTTGCTGTTAATTTTCTTGAACACGTGTTTCAAACATTGCTAATAAATTAAATTATTTATGACGTAATCTTTAAAATAGAATTTGTGTTTAAACTCAGTTTAATTATGCTCTGGTTACAAAGAATATTTAAAATTTTGCTGTGATTTTAAATGCAATTTTTGACTTATTCGTTCTTGTTATCAGGTAGGTCCGACGTATTACTGGCAGAAATAAATTTCTTTTCTTTAATTCGAATATATTCTTATTATTAAACGATAAACTGATTGTATCACATGATTATAATATAAAGTTGCAAGAAATAAGTTTGCTTATTTCTGCCAGTGATTACATAGGACCTATCTGATAATTTACAATTGATTGGTGAGTCTGACTTATCGAATTTATAACTTACTTAAGAACAGGTTTGACAATATGATATCCACTTCTTTTGTTGATTATTCACCCAATCCAAGGATCTACATTCTCGAAACATGATATATTATTTATAAGTTTCGATTTTTGATTAGTTTTTCATTACACGATATGAAAATAAAATCAAAGCTTATTGCACACGCACGTTATAGTGGACTTTTTTTATAATACTCTTATAATTAATTGTCTCTCGTTACAATAGGGAAAAAAACAAAAATTTACATATGGAACTGACAAACTTTGAATATTCATTAATAGTAGATGATTATAGCATAGAAACGGTTGAAATGATGAGATAATTGCTGTCAAATACAATTGTTCTAAATATCATTCAAAATTTAAATATTTGCAACAAAACAAAATTCGATATAAGGTAATAGTTTAATGGTATCAGAAACGAGAGATTTGCAACATCAAATTAGAAAAAACAAAAGCAACCTACTTTAGAAAGTTATATAATTAATAATGTTTTTGATAAAATTTCAAAATTATAACGCGGTTTACTTGATAAGTCGCCATCTCCGCATAACCAACTTATCGAGTTAACATATTGACTATATATTAAAAATATAAATTCTAGACAATGAAATTATTCCAAACGCATTCGTTATTATATCAACTTTTAATCAAATATTTATAATAATAAAACTTATTAATTAATACATTAAATAAAATACCATGCCCCTCCATCGCAATGATACTGTCGTAGCCAACCAATATAATGCCACGTCCAAAGTGATTACAACTAACAAATACTAAGGCTAATACTACTACTAACATACATGAATTTAAAAAATTGTTTTTTCATAATACTAACAAAAAATGAAAGCATCACGTCTAAAGAAATTTTTGCGGGTAGTTTTCTTGAGAAGCGGACTAAATCAGACATTTAAAAAAAAAAAAATAACTAATACTAAAAACTACTACTAATAATAATAATATAAACCTGATTTAGTCTGCTTCACTACCAATCCCCGTTGAGTCTGTACCGTCCGTACCTTAGGTCTTCTGCCTTCCATGACAAATGAATAAAAGTACTGGTGAAAAATTAAAATAAATGATAATGATAATGAAGGATACAATAATTGATAAAGATGATGATGTCAATAAAGTAGATAAATTGATGATTAAAGCGTTAATATTTCCAAATTCAAAATCATAATTATAATAAATTCGAACAAATATCGAATCAATTTGTTACCAACTATCTGGATAAATCAACAAACACCAAAACTCAAAAATCCAATAATGCCTCTCCTCATCGGCTCAACTTCTCTTTCCTCCATAATCAGCCCTTTGTTTCCAACTAAATATTATCCCTCCTTTGATGGCTAAATAACGTGCGTTCGTAATAAAATGTTGCCCTAACTTTAAAATTATTATTTATCATGACAATTAGTATAGTGTTTTAACTAATCAGTTATTAATTATCAATTATTATATAATTGATTATTTACCTGACACTTATTAAAAACCAGCATAAGCTTGAATAAAGGAAAGTAAAAACGTTCAAGAAATTGATGGTATATATGAAGGTGGGGATAGTAATAAAGCTAAACTAAAGTTAAAATAAAGCTAAAATAAAAATTAAACTAAAGCTAGAATAAAACTAAACTAAGACTAAACTAAAAAAGCTAAAGCGAATCAATGAACAAAAGAATTAGAAAAGGTGTGTGAATGGAAGCGCGAATAAAAATGTCGGTATAAATAAAGACCAAATAAGATCGAATGTGTGCAGAAAAGAATTGGTGTGAATGAATATGTAAATAAAGGCGTAAAAGAAAAGATAAAGTAGCACAAGAACTAGCACATATATGAATATCTAAACGACTATATAAAAGAGCATATAAAGGAGTATATAAAGGAGTATATAAAGGAGTTGAAGAAAACGAACCCGCCTAATATAATATGTAAAATAAATAATAATAATAGTCAATATCACGCAAACAAATTATTATTTCTTCAAGAGAGTTACACGTACTTTTACTTTCGGAAAACTTGCACAAAACAATCCACTATTTCCAGATAGTATGCTCCACCTATTTTAATAAAATATTGAATTATTTCATAAATATTCAATAAATCATAAAATTATAAACCCGCCCGCCCATATAATTGATTTATTATTATAATAAGACTTACTGCCATGTGGAATAAAAATAAGCCAATCAATACATTAAGTGTCTGACCCTATTTTGGTCAAAAGTTGAGCAACGTCTCGCAACAATACCTCAGGGAGAAGCGACTGTTTGCAGTACTGTTCGAGGCAAAAGCGCATCAAGACGGAGGATGAAAAAAAAGAACCAATCGGAGGAAAAGCTGAGCCGGAAATGAACGCACGAACAACCTCGTTGGCAGTAGAGCTCTTTTACTCATTTGTCCTTTACGAATAAATATTAAAAGAAAAAATAATAATAATGTTTAAATAAATTAAGATGAGAAGAATAAAAATTTATTTTGATGATTTTATTACATATTCCCAGAATGGGTAATCTTATTATTATTATTATTATTATTATTAAAATAAAATATTGCAGCTATATACAATAAATATTATAACTATAAATATAATATAATAATAATAATAATAATAACAATAACATAACGGAGGGAAGGTCTTGTCGTCGTCGAAGGATAGAGTGGATGTTGCTGAAGAAGGATAAAATGGATGATGTCGGTGGAGAAGGAAATTCTTACTGCTTGTTTTTTGAAAGAGGGGAAACCTAAGTGTTATTTATATATTTTATTTTCAATTGTTATTGTTACGATCTGCCATGTGTTTCTCATGTTTCTTGTGTCTCTTGTGTCTCCCCAAAAAAAAAAAACAAGTGATTTTTATTTTTAGGGTTTGATATAAAGTTTGACTCACTGTGTGATTGGTTGATTGAAGAAAATCTTTCCAAATTTCGTAATTTGCAGTAGCCGCGGTAATAACCTATATAGTTTCTTGGGTTCCTTTTTATACGCGTTGTTATTATATTATTGTACAAGAGTCTAACTAAATAATAAGATTAACTAATTGGCCTCATGGAATACACAAGTTCGTGGAATTATGATTAGTAATAATTGCAATTGCAACAAGAAGAAGATCATGAGAAAATAAAACTTAAGGTCGCTAACACTATCATATAGTTGCTCCTTCTGCAGGATTAACTTTGTAAAGCCGTTCAAATTTAATTATTTGTTTAACATTCCCCCCTAGATTTTCAAAATTTCAAGAAACAAACAATTATAAAACACGTAATTTAACTGTGTAACAAAGTAGCCAGAAAAACTTTTTCATAAAACGCGTGACTTTTGTGTTCAACAAAACATTTTTGGAAAAATAATTTTCTCTGCCGATCACTCTAGTGATTAAAGGCTTTTCATTGGTATTTATTTATTTTGTTTGTTTAAATTTCTCCCCTACCTTTTAACAAGGGTGTCTGGGTGGTTGTGTGGTTATGTGTAACACCAATTTTAATTATAGTTGGCTCGGTCTAAAGACCTCCTAAATTTTGGCAAATTGTAAAAGTATAGAAGTCATTTTCTATCCTATCTTTTAAAAAAATAGCTCTATTAGTAGATAGAATATGTATTTGGTTTTAATGTAATAAAGAGATTTTCTCAAAAAAATTATTTGTTATAGAGTTCTATTCTTTTTTAAAATATGTACTTTACTATGCTCATGAGAAATTTGAGCGCTAGGATCATTGCTAAATTTAAACTAATACTCGACCATCATATCTAAATTTGGCAGTAAGGAAAATCATGAAATCGCAATTTTTTGAATTTGAGCGCGTGGCGCAGCAATAGGAGTCTTTAGACCGAGCCAACCATGTAGATTAGATCATGATTTACCGGTAAGAGGTTTAACCTTAGGATCGATGCCTCAAATGGTAAGGTTATCCCTTGTTGTAGATCCTTGGATTGGCTATGATCATTTAATGCATCGCTAAAAATGGACAATGAAAAGATACAATAGATGCACGTGCATTAACTTCTTTTGATGTTTGGTTCTACATAAAACATATTTTTTACATCAGTATTTAATAATCTTTCATTTTCATTAAAATATTTTTCGATTATTTAAACTCAATTATTGAATTTTTTTATTTGGGAAACCAATTTTCTATTTTGATGCTAAATATTGATGTATGAATGAGATCATAGTTCCATTATTTGGCTTGGGATTGACACAAAGATTAAATCTACTATTTGAGCCAGAGGGCAATTAATCCTTTGGGACACAGTTCACTTATTCACTGTCCATATAATAATAATTAAAAATCTACACTCCCTTAAACAGTTAATTTTACCATCAAAGAAGGGAATAATGGTGCTAATCTCTCTAAATCTCTCCTAATACAGTCAGAACTCTAGTAATCATGTATATTCGTTTTATCAAACATCGTCTTAATAAGTTAGTTCTGACTGTATCCATATAGAGATATATTAAAAAAAATTGATCTTTCTAGAAAGTACCATTTTATCAATATATATACAGTACATATGATATTTATTGAAATGTTATTTTTTCCTCATGAAATTTGTTGTCATCAATTTTTTCCTTCCTTCCTTTAATTTTAAAATGTTCTCGGGATTATTTTATTATTATTTTGTTGTCATTTTTATTTTCATTTTATTAACATTTTTATATACTTATTTCTTTAGTTGGAACTTCTATGGGTTTTCTTGGAAATTCGCCAAGTTTTTACATTCATTGTTTTATTGTTATATTGTTATATTGTTATTCGTTCACATTTTTCATCGTTTCTTTTTAAAATTTTTTTTATATTTCTTTCGATCCTCTTGGCCAGAGTTGATCCTTCCTTGCTTTTCTCTTGTCAGTTTCTATTTTCTCTCAGTAAAAGTAGAACTGTGGACCGATACCCTTTTGAATTCCTTTTAATACCCATTTCTTTGATCATCGGATGATAACATTAATTTATGAATTTTTAAATATTCCCTTTCTTCTGGTTCCAAATTTTTGTTCGATTATCCGTTTTCTTTTCTTATTACTGGTTTCTTTGACGTTCTTCCGGTTTATCGAAAAGAATTGTCTTGTTAGTGGCTGGTGGCGTCATTCTGGTAGGTTTTTATAATATTTTATAATCCCGAGAAACATGAATTTGTAACAAGTATAATGATACTATGAGTAATAAAATAAATTTTAATATTTATTGAATTCGTATTTATTGATGCTTATGAAAATTATTACTGTTATTGTTGTTATTGTTATTATTATTATAACCATTATTATGTGGGGAAGCGGAATAATTGATAAATTGAATGGATCAGGCTAAATAAGCCTTTACCAACGAATAGTTTTTGGGTTTTATTTAATATGGGTTTATCAAGTCGAAAATTTGTTCTCAAGCCAAGGCTTGTTTTTCTTTGCGATAGCGTGTAACAAGCAATTTTCTCGTATGTACTCATTACGTTTTTAATGCGCGTTTTGTTCTTGCTATCAGGTAGGTCCGACGTATTACTGGCAGAGATAAATTTTTTTTCTTTAATTCAAATATATTCTTATAATATAATAGTTATAATCATTAAAATCCGGTTTGATTTGATTCGAACACAGTTTTTTCGTTCAAAGCTTTGCAAACAAATTTATAAAAATAATCTTAAATCAATGCGAAAACTTGTAATAAGTTATGTTTGCATTATTTAGAGATTCTTTGTTGATTAATATATTTATTAGGATTGTACAAGTCAAACTTTGACAATTTCCAATTAATTATTTTGGATGGAAAAATTTCTTACAACCAACTATTCAAGGATTCTTGCTCCTCGACATTCTCTACATTTATAATTACTCCTAGAGCACTTTCCACCACAACTTTTCATCCTAATGTTCAGATGGTGGTGTCACCAGATATTTGTTCTATATTGCTTATGTATTAATTAATTTATAATCATTCTAAATAGTTTTCCTTCTTTTTAGATTACACTAGTGGTAATTATAAATTGAATTCATTTTCTTTTTTCTCAAATTTAGAACTTTGCCAAAAGTATCAATACGAGCTGTAGTCCCATACAATAAAATTTTGTTCGTTAGCTAGCTACTGAATTAGTCAATAATATTTGAAAAAATAGAATAATCATTATGTTTACCACATAAAGTAAGCAAATAAAAAAATCGTCAAAGTGTAATTTATAGTTGTGACCCAATTTTTTTTATTTAAAATCTATAAAAAATGTTCAATTAATCTTTCAACAGATAACGTCAGACTGGACAGAGTTATCTAAAGTTCTCAAATTCATTCCATATGGTATCCACAAAGAACAATTTCTCAAGCCCTTTTGCCGTATTATATGGTATTTTATACCATACCATACCAGCGCTTAAATTCAACATTCTCCCCTTCCCACCACACCCTCCAAAAGAAGATTCAGCATTGACTTAATATGGCCATACCATACCATACAATACAATTTGCAAGTGTTACCGAGAAATTTTGAATTTGGAATATGTTTACAAATAAAAATCCTATTGATTAAATTAACAGCAAACAATTCACGAATTATTTTTTAATATTAATTATTCTATTTTTTTTTTTATGGTGACGGCAAGTATCAATAATCTTCTTTATATTTTTTAAAAGATTTGGATTAATTATTATATTAAAGAACTTTAGTCATTTAAAGATGTAACCTTGTTATAAAAAAAAAAGGTGCATAAACTTTCAAATTAAAAATCTACAAATTAATAATAGTAATAATGTGTACTATTTTATTGCCAATTGTTTTATTAAAAGTGTAACTTCAACCGAAGGAGCAACTGGCGGAAATGCACTGTTCTATGAAAAAAAGAAGCATCGTGTTGAATCGTTCTAATTAAGAGGCACGTTGTAGAATGCTGAAGTGACCTTTCTACCCTGACCAGTACAAGCAAAATTATTTCTCAAAGAGAAACATGTTATTTTGAAATCAAAGAGGGAGCATCTAGAAAACAATTCTCTCTTCAGAATGCATTTGCTCTAACTGTTCATAAAACCAAGGATTGATTATACCACATGTTACATCAAACGTTGATAAAAGTATGATTTGCTGAGGGACAAGTATATATCGACTACAAATTCTTGACTATTCTCAATTAAAAATCAACTTTTTGAAATATAGCTTTATTAAATTTAAATTTTGATGTGAAATAAAACTCCCAGCAACCTCTTATTAAAATCATTCATTATTTATTTATTATATTAGTTACCAGATATATTTGGTTAATCAAATATAGCACTAACTAGGTTGATAATATGTTAAAGTCCTGTTTAAAGTCGATAAAATCTTCAAATGTAGAAATATGTCAGCAAAAACGTTTACAACTAATCAATATATATATATATATATTAATATATAACTTGAATTTCATGTTATGGGTTTATCGAGTTGAAACTTGTCCTCAAATCAAAATTTGTTATCTTCTTTTTTATTCAAGAAAAAGTTATTTTGAAAGTACAAACCAAACTCTAAACCATTCCTTCCATAATTAATCATTTTATTTTAATTGGTTGGGAGTAATAAATAATTTTTCATTTTATTGTGCAACAAATAAACAAATAAAATTAAAAAAACAATTTTTGTTAGCAATGACTTTACCACTTGAGCTTTTAACTGAAATATTTAGATACAATGAAAGTGATTACACAACATTATATTCTTGCGTTTTTGTCAATAAACAATGGCACAATATTAATATTCCAATTTTATGGAGAAATCCATGCTATTCTCTTAACAGCACTAAAATAATAATCAATTGTTTATTGGAGGAAGAAGATAAGGATTTCTTAACTAGAAATGGTATTGAGTTAACTTTTGACCGATTGGAGAAACAACCATTATATAATTATGCTCGATTTTGCACTAAACTTTACTTTATCAATAGTTATGATTTTCGAATGCTGACAAAAGCTCCTGGTTTAAATATTTTACAAAATAGACTAGTAAAATTTATTTTAGATCATTCAGCAATTATTAAAGAACTTATTACTGTTAATATAAATTGTCATTGGGTAAATAATTATCATAGATTTAATAATAGTTTTCAGTATCTTAATAAATTAACTTGTTATAGTTCTGTTAGAAGTGAATTTATTGATAAATTAGCAAATATTTGCAAATCTATTCATTCATTACGAATATATCATAATACTTATAACAATAAACTTGAATATAGTCTGGTTCAGCTAATTAAAGCACAAAATCAAATAAAGAAATTAGCCATTGATTCATGCACTAGTCAAGCTTTATCAGATAATTTCAAAAAAGCAATACTCACACATTCACAATCAATAATCCATTATTCAAGCAGAGGAAAAAATAATATAGATCACATATTATTACCAGCACTTAAAAATCTAAAGACTTTATCATTAATATCAACTGCTGCTCTTTATGGTAATGATGATAGAATAAAATGTTTGAAAAACATTTTACTGCCAAATCTTGAATCTGTGAAGCTACAGATTCATCATTCATTTTTATCAGACTTGTCTGATTTTATTAATATCAATGGAGAAGCTCTTAAAAATCTGAATGTTGATGGCACACCAAATGATAGTGAATTTTTGAGAAAGTTATTTCAATCAATTGCACAATGTTGTAAAAATCTAGTAGATTTATCAATATTTTATAAGGATGAAATGGACCAGGAGTTAATGGAGGTATTCAACAATTGTATTAAATTAAAAAGTATTGAATTTAAAAAACTTGATTTTTTTTCTTTGGATAAAATAGATGGTGATAGGGTTTTAGCAACTTTAAATCAAGCATTACCAAAAAAATTAAAATCTATAATTTTTTTTCTTGAGGTTTCTAATATTAGTGACAAATCTTTTGATAATTTAATGAAGTATTGGAAAGGACCCAAACCATTTACAATAAAATTCAAGGGATTATCAGAAATTAGTGATCTTGACAAATTGATAAAAAAATATCAAGATTTAGGGTTTTTAAATTAAATCATATAAATTTTTTATACTTATTATTAATATATAGGTTGGAAATAAATAAATTATTTTTCATTTTATTGTACAACAAAAAAAATTTATTTTTTTCTTTACAAAAAAAAATGTTAACAATAATTTTCAACTGACTTGGGATATTGGATGTGGATATTTATAAACCTTTTTTGAATTTTTGTATTTAAAATCATACCATTGAATTAAAGCCAAGTTTCTATCTGAATAATTGAGTTCAAATAGCAGGAGAGCCTGAATATCGGATAGCATAAAGGTTAGTTCATGCAAAATGTAATAAATTTAAAGATAATTATCATACAACTTTCCCATAGCAATTTACATTGTCATTTGGATGTTCTTCTTCATCCATGCAGATCATAATGTATTTGTCAGAATAAAGTTTTGCAGTTTTAAATAGTTGGGCCTCTATATTTATTTACAATGTTTTGTCAGCTCTTGGATCCTTATCAAGAAATTATTTCTTTTGATTTAGAATTTTGATTCTTTATCTAATCATTTAGAGTCTCACGAGTTTCAGCTGTTTAACCATTAAGTGAGACATAATATTTAATGTGTGATGTACCTATGAATGTAATTTAGGTAATGAATGGCTTTTAATATGATTTCAATCAAATCTTGTCAATTTTGATCAATAAAATCAGCATCAATTTCATTTAATTGTTCACCTAAAAACTTATCTATTTCTGAAGAGTCCCCATAACTTAGACTATTATTATGGCTTTTAATATGTTTTTGAATAAGCTTGCCCTCCTATTCAAATCCTTTTATTCCAATATGAGGTCTATATAGGTTCTATATATCTGCACCTTCACACCAAATAATGCTCTCTGTACATGAAACAGTATGCAGTACTCACCCAACACTCCCATCAATACAAAAATTAGAAAATATGGAACATGCACAGAATCTCTATCAACCATTACAATATCTACATATATGTTTATAATCCAACAAATTCAAATTGTCTATGGTGGTTTTCTGATGAATTTCACAATCATGATCTAAATAAAAAATCAACTTTAAATAATAAAGTGGAAAGCAAGGATGATGAAAATTTAAAAGATAGGAGTAATGAATTAATTGAATATTGAAAAGGTTTTCTAAAAAAGCAACTACTTACATTAATTATTATATGTTATAATTTGACAATAAATTATAATTGACATGAACTACATGAAGCAGAAGGTGATATTGACTCATTAATTTGTCATGATGAAATTAATAATTCTAAGCTGTAATAGTTGATGTAGATTGTCTTCTAAAAAAACCACATCACAATTTTCATTCAAAATCTATAAAAAGTAAATTTAATTGGTACAAATTCGTTGACAAAAATTTTAATAAATTATTTACCATATTAAAGCAAGGCTGAAGTTGTAAAATGGATTCAACTGTGTCATATGCAGATACCCATCAAGTCTTGCAGTATTTTTTTAATGATCCACCACTTATTTGGAATTTTCCAATACTATCTTCAAGAATTTTAGTTGCATGATGTGATTTCTTAAAGAATTTAATAATTTTATTGCATATAGAAATTAAATTTTTGGAAAATCAATGTTTTAATATGTTTCCAGGTATCAAATTGAAACAATGTGCAATGCAGCACAGATTTAACATCAGGAAATTTTCCCTGCCATAAATATTACATTCATAAATTTTAATATGTAAAGTTGTAATATTTGCATAATATTACAGGACCCACTGTAAACTTATGTAAATAGTGTAATAATTATGTAAATCCGCATCAGAAAAAATTTCCTGATGTATATGGATGTTTGGATATGATTATTCTTCTTGCTTCTTTCACATTAGCAGCTCCATCTGTAACTATTTTCTTGTACCAATCTTAATTAAGAACCTCTTCAACTTGAAATGCAATAAATTTCCTGTATGACTTTCTGCTGAAAAATCTTTTAGGCAGTAAAGATACTGTTGCCTACTTGATGTATAAATTATAAAATTCCAGACAGATATATTTCTTGGATTTGAATAACCAGTGCTAATTACCAAATTAAAGATATTATAATATATATTGTCAAAATTTATGTATAAATAGAAAATTAAATTCTATAGATAAAATTACCTAGTGTTAAATTATTATCCCTTTCTAATATGTTATTTAACTTTTGATTTACCAAAGCCACTTCATTATCAAGTAATCTACCTGATAATACTTCACTTGATGGTGGATGGTGTGCAGGACATAACTGTTGCAAGAGCTCAACAAAATATGGATTCTATATTGAGGAAAAAGGAATACCAGCACATACAAAAAGCTTTTATCAAGGACCTATTAATGGAATGCTCCCTTTCTCTGGTAAGTGAAGTGCTTTCATAAAATCTAGAAAGTAAAGATTGTTCTGAAGAAAGTGAAATGTCATTTGATCTAGTATTTTTTTGGTTAATTAATTCAAGATACTATTTTCTTATTTCTAGATAACATCCAATACAATGATTTGCCAAATAAACCATAAGTCTTGTTGCTTCTCCACATTGAAATTTTGAGATAGTGCAGACATTTAGCAGAAAAATGACCTTTAGAATTTTCTAACAAGCTCTTTAATAAAATGTACCCAAACATCAGCCGCTGGTCTTCCTAATTGAGAGGACTATAATGTGACATTTTAATGAAGATGTAAATTTAAAAATAATATGGGCATGCTTGCAACAAAACCAGACAAAGTGAACATTGGATTGGCATTACCAAAATTTCAGGGGTCAATATTGTTTTTTAATAACACAATTGTATATATTACCAATGCAATGATATTTGTTTAGACAAAAATAGCTAATTTACATTAGGTCTACCATTTGAAGTAATTTAAAAAAAGAACAGGGTGAAAAAAATTCCACCTTATGTTTCCAAAATAAAATAATATTCAGACACTGGAAGCCTACCTAAAGAAAGAAAGGATGACTTATGAAATTTACCAAGAAGAAGAAAAATAATTAAAATTAAGAAGTAGAATGAAGATATGCTTTAAATTTTTATTTTTATTAAAATACAAAATATTAACCATCAATAATTAAAAAATATATAACAATTAATTGTAACAATTACGATCTAAATCAATAAATAATAAAAAAAAAATTAATTCTACAATCTTTTTTTTTTTTTAAAAATGTTGACAATTTCTGACGAAATTAAAAACCAACTCAACATTGCACTTGAAGAGTATAGAAAGGCTGATGAAGAGTTGAGGCAGTGGAGGGGGAGTGGGAAGAGAAGTTGAACAATCTGAAGATGGGAAGAGAGAAGGAGGAATATGGAGGCAAGAAGGAGGAGTTGAAAGAAAAGTTCAAGGAATTGGAGAAGGATAAGAAGGATCGGGGAGAGCAAGTGTGATACTTGCAAAAAAAATTCACTGAATTCAAAGAAAAAGGTAATGAACAAATTGCGTAAAAAAAATTATTTTTATTCATTCCATTTCATTTATTTAAAATAAAAGCTAATAACACAGTAAAGATAACGTAAATTGATTACTAACTCATGCATTTTTTATTACTTTCTGTCTGATATTATCAACAATTTTTAGGAATGAAGAAAAAAACCATTTTATCAGATCTTGTTAAATCATTCTGTGACTTGAATAATTTTAAATTGCCAAGTGACCCAAAAGTTTTAGAAACTATTCTTCTCCAACCATTTTGTGTAAAGATCCCTATTGAATCTGAAGTATATAAGCAATGGAAAAGGGAAATAATTGACATTGATATTGACAATTATTTTGTTAATGGTGATCTATCAGGTTCTACAGCAGCTGAATTTAGTGCAGAGTGTGTGCATGCTCTTTCTAGAAGAATTTCTAGAAGAATGGATAATATTGTTATCAATATTTGGGAAACTTTAAAGACATATCAATCTTTAGCTATTGACATTAACCGAAATGTTAAAGATCCATCAGGGATTACAATTGATTCTTTACAACCAGATGTACTTGTATGGGTTCAAGATGCATTGGTTTTCAAAGCAGAAGAAAAGAGGATGGTAATTTTAGTGTAGTAATGGAGGAATTAAGGGATAAAATGAAGGATTGGAATTTGGCATCATGTAGAAATCTTCCTTATCTTCTCTCATATGGTGCAGTAAAGGAAAATCTTCAGTTCTTTGCCATTACTAAAGATTCCAATTTGATGTCAATTTCACCTCGCTATAATATTTCTACATTTGCTGGTGGTTTTAAGGTAATTGTGTAATAGTGGATATTGATTTCAAGGATACAGAATATTGCTAATTTAATATTCATCAAATCCTTTAGGTTTTAATATCAACTCTAAACATGTTTAAATGTTTTCTTGCTGCAGCAACCCTACTTCCAGAAGTTCCATTTCCCTTCTTAAAAACTTTTGATAGACAAAGTGGTGCATCTATTACATTTGTCTCAAGTGATCATATCCAAAAAAAAATAAAGAATTTTGAAGATTATATTTACAGTGACATAGAAACTTTACAAGAAGTTTATAAAATAATTGAATCATGTGAATATACTGTAAAAGCATTTTCAATGCCAGAAGTGCTAGTGAAGAAATGTGGAAAAAAAATAATCAAAACATATGTTGTAGATATTGCACCTGTGTGCTTCAGACAGTGACCAAAAGATATTCAAGAATTAAAAACTGCAATATATCAAATACTTAAAGTCCTTGAGATTGTTCATGATTCAGGTTATGTACATCGAGATTTGCATTGGGAAAATATTTGGAAAGATAGCCATGGAAGGTTCATTGTTGGTGACTGGGAACATTCTGGAAGGTTGGACAATATTCCAAAATTTGTTATTCAATGGTGGGCACCAGAATTACATAATACACCCACACCACCATACACAGACAAAGCAGATATATATCTTGTTGGAAATTTGCTAAATACATTGGATGTATTATTATCAAATGAAGCAGTAGCATTCCATTCACTTTTGATGAAAAATAACCCAAATGAACGTCCCTCTGCTGTAAATGCTTTGCAGCATCAGTGGTTTAATAAGGTAAACTTTAAATGCTAAATTCTTTTCAAGCTTTCTCTTTGGATATTAATTTCTATGTAACATCATTAAATTTTTAGCAAAATAACTAAAAAGCAAATAATTTTTCATACTGCATGAATTAAAAGTATGTGGATTGTCAGAGAAAATACATGTAACTTGATGATCTTTTCTTTAATAAAAGTAAAAATGGGAATAAAAACCCCTTAAGCCACAATCTTTTAAATAATAAAAAAATCATTCAAATTGAGTCATTTGTTGTTAAGGGTAGCATAGTGGACATTCATTTTATCACTTGTGACAAAATTGATCATTGATCTTTTTTATATTGTGAAACTTGCTATTTCAATTGAATTTAGAATAGAAAAATTCACGTGACTGCACACAAAACCCATTTGGGAGCTTTTCTAGCAAAAAGGGGTTTCGACCTCATTTGACCAAAAAATTTTTTTTTACATAATATTGATCTATAA
>CAJVPN010001155.1:0-17043 GCA_910592215.1 Entrophospora candida
AAACTATAAATGTCTGATTCTTTTGTATATTGTTTACCTGATAATACTTCAGGTGCCAGGTATGGAATGACTCCAAAAATCTCATTTGGATTTTCATTTTTATTTATTAATTTTTGACATAACCCTAAATCTCCTATTTCACTATAAGCTTGATTATATGAAAAAATATTACCACTATGCAAATCATGATGAATGTAATTCTTTTCATGAATTTCCTTTAATCTAATTTATTTTAATAATAATTAATGAAATGTATAAAGTTAATTTTATAAAAAAAAATTTTAATTTAATAATAAAATTTAAAACTTGCCCCTCTGAAATAAAAAAAAGTGATAAAAGTTTATCTTCCCAAGTAATTTCCTTGAAATTTTTTGATAAATTATTATGTAAATCTCCATTTTTAGCATAATTAAATACCAACATAAATTCATTTGTGCTTGGATCTTTTGTAATTCCAAAGCATTGATTGACATAACTACCCATTTCATTATTTGCCTTTAACTAAAAATTATTAATAATTATAAATACAATTATAATCAAAATTAATAATATTTATAAAAAATTAATATTAAAAAGTTTTACCTCTTTTAAAATATTTGTAATTTTATCACTTGAGTTATATAATCTTTTTAATACCACATTTTTTTTAAATTTATCATTAAAATATATGTTAATCCATATTGCTTTATGAACTTCACCAAAACCACCTTTAGCCAAATATTCAATATTTTTGAATTCATTAAAAGGAATCCATTCAATATAACCATCTCCACATCTATTTATTTTTTTACATTCATAAAGAAACCTGGCTATTTCTTTATTTCCACAATCAGCCTCTAAGTTTTCAATTTCCTTTTTTTTACAACTATTGCATAATACAACTCTATTCAATTCAACATCTGTGTGAATTAAATTGAAATATGATCCTTCAATTAATTTTTTACTTTCTTCTTCCTCATTCCCTTTTAATCTATTTGAAAGCTCATTTAATGCATCAATTGATACATTCAAATAACCCATAAGAAAATAATTATCTTTTATCGTTTCTTTCTTACAATCAATACAATTTTCTATTAATTTTAATGTTCCAAGTAATTCATTTAAAATACTATTAATCCTAAATGTCATGCCATCTTCATCTGAAATTGGTTTACATAATAAATCATATCTTGGATAAATTGATTTAATCAATAGTTTTAATTTGTTTAACATTTCAATTTCTTCCATCTTTAATATCCAATACTTATTTATCTTTAGAATGATTTCATAAGAGTCGATCCATTTTTTAACACAAATAAAAAAATGTGACTCGTTGTGTCACTATTTCTTGCCAAAACTCGTAATTTTTCATTAATTTGCATATACACAGACAGACTCGATAAGTCAGCCCGCAGTAATCAATTGTTTAAAGTACTCAATAGTATAAATTATGCGGCTGACTTATCGAGTCTGTCTGTGTACGTGTATTAATATATTAATAGTAAAACAAGGGCTATTTTCCGGATCATAACCGAGGTAAAATAATATCTCGTGTAACATTTATTTTCCATAGAACCCCAGAACCCATTCCTAATAATCAATGCATGTAATTTTCAACTTTTTTGCCATGTGTCTCAGTTATTAAAAGAGAAATCGATGATGAAGTTACTATAAATCTCGATATAATTGACGATATGATTGAAAAGATATCAAAAGGCAACTTAAAATTCGAAGTAGCGATATCAAGTGTTAAGCGTGATGATTGGGGGAATCTACTCGTCTTAATATCGAAACAGAGAACTTTGACATAGATATTGCTGCTTTCCAGTGGAGCGGTAAACAACAAAGAGAACAAAAAGATAGATATTTACCTCATCCCAGGAATATATTTAAAATTTCCAAACGTCACTCACTTGATCTTTATGATATAACTGATGATAAAAACTTTCCTGGCACAACAGATGCAATTATGGTAGGCAAGCACTCTATTTCTACCAGAATCCCAGAACATCGTATCCGAATCGTTTTGAGTTAGTATTAAAGAAGAACATTATATAGGAAGATATATATCAAGCTATGGCAAAATTAACTACGTCAGATTTAAAACCTAAATATACTGTGTTGACAGTATTAATTAATTTGGTAGACGATTGGCAGATTTTCTGGTTTGAAGGAAGAAATATCATGACACTCACCCTTCCCAGAGACAAAAGCTATACAAAAAATATGGAATTTGCTTCTTAATCCGCAAATCCTAAAGTAGAGGAACCGTTACCAAAATGTAGGAAATTTAAACGATATTGTTATTATTATTATTACATAAGTTCTGGTATATGTAGTTCCTATGGAAGATTTTTTGATACTATGACCGAAGAAGAATATTAAATATAAAGCAAGACATGTCTTAACTCAATTTTTTGGCCAACAGATATTTAACGAATGGAATAATCATCATATAACATCACCTTTGAAGTTAGGATGGCTGATACTGAAAAGGAATAGGATATGTTAATTAGAATTAATAATCATGTAATTGTTTACTTTTCCCAAACTTTGTAATTTCTTCATTGCTAATTTTAATAATAAGATCAAATTCTTTGCGTCTGTATTAATTTTTTCACATGAAGGTCATGCTCGTGGTAATTCGTTATTCTGATAATCGGATTTGCCTTTCAGCTGAAGTACTCAGGCCGGCGGAGATCTTGATTTCATTACTAATCTTTGCAAAGGGATAACCATAAGACCTCTATTGTAACCATTTCTACATTTTTCTTACGGGATCCAAATTCGAAACAATTCGTCCATGACCATATCCAGTTACAACCAAGATGACTCCTCGATTAATCGCAACTAGTTACAACTAGTTGCGACATATAAAAATTGAATGGCGGCTTCCTTCTCTAGTTACAACACCGATTACCTCCAAAAAAAAATCTAGAAAGCTTTTTTAATACCTGGTGACTTTAACGATAATATAAACATCATCTCAAAGCAAAGTAAATCATTTATTAACATCATCCTACACCTCGTTATCTACAACAGATTCAGTTGTAGCAAAAATAACACCATTAAAATATTGTTCTTCAATTTATTATATGAATAAGTGGAATATTTTGTCTAAATATATGGTAGAATAACTGTTGTGAATTTGAATTTTAAATTCACGCGCGTGAAATTCAAATTAGCCAATCAGAATTTTGTATCCAAACACCTACCCCAAAATTCACGACTCACATACAACATGAAAGATGATGAAAGGAATGAGTTATAGTTACAATGAGAAAAGAAGAAGAAAAGAAAATGAACCTGGAAGTAAAATTTTTTACAACAAATAGAGATGTGAATTTCTGAACTGGGAATTTCATTCAGTACGGTAAGTTTAACATTTACAACAGTATTATATAGCATCAACGTCATATAATACACAATTAATTATGAAATAGTTGTTTAATGGATAAAAACTGACGATATAATATTTACCAGCATGTAGGATAACTGTACTACAACTGGTGAAATTATTAGAGAAACATCAACGACTAGTAGTATTGCAGCAATTAGAATCTAACCCATTGATAACACTCAGATTTTGTATAAATTCAGTTATGCAAACAAGAATAAATTTATTATTTGAATTAATAATTAATTAATGATTAATAAATGCAACAAGTAATTTAGATTAATAATAATTATAAAGTTATAATTGAAAAATAAAATGATTAATCACCAAATATCATTATATTCATTTAATTTCAAATTGTCTAAATGTTCATTTGTATCTTGTAATTTATATTTAAAAAATTCCAAATTTAAATTACAAAGTCGTTTTTGTTTTAATTTCAACCATTCCTCTCTCCTACTACTAATACTATTTTTATCATCATAATCGTCTGCCACTGCTAAATTACACCATTCCTTATAAGCTGATTCCACTTCTTTAGCCCAATAAAGTTTTTTAAATTTTCTATTGCCAACTAGCGCTGGATGATTGATTGCGAGAAGACATTCAAAAATTTCTTTTGGATAAGAAAAAGATGAAGATGAAATATTAAAGGTATTATTGGTGACAATATCAAGCAAAGAAGTATTAGATGAGCGAGTGTTATTATATGAGTAAATATTATCAAGTAAGAGAGTATTATTAGATGAGGAAATATTAGAAGAAATATTATCATCACTATGATGATTAATAATATTAATATGATTGCCTATTGCATTAAGATCGTTGTTAATATCGTTAATAGTATTATTAATATAACTGATAATATTAGGAACATTATCATTGTTATATAGATTTAGATCTTCTTCTTTATCATCTTCTGGATTACTTTATTTTCAAAAAAAAAAAAAAAAAATCAATTAAAAAGTCTACCAAATAAAAAGTAAATTATTTAATCATCATTTACCTAATGGTCGATTCTAAAAGACAACGATTACAACAATGTATTTTAAATTGCCAATATCTATAAATAAATGTTGGGTTCAACTTAACGGAACAAATTGAACATTTATCAGCAATAAGCGTGAACCAAACATATTCTTGTTCTGACATTCCATTTGGTGGTGGAAATTTTGGATACTCTAACATTACTATTCTTGATCTCTCCCATATTTTTTGAATTTTAGGTGCGCTTGACCATAAGTATTTTCTATATTGTTTACACACCGAAGAAAGTGAATAAAGATCTAAAGGTGTTAAATAATTACATATTTCATATAATATTTCCGCAAGTATTTCTTTCATTTTTTCTTAAATTTTGATCTATTTTCAATTTTCTATTTTTAATAAAAAAAAAAGTTTAAAAATTTTTATATAAAAAGGATTAAACGATACTTTAAAGGTATTAGCATTTGTGGTGTAGTGGTCATCACGTGTGCTTCACACGCACAAGGTCCTCGGTTCAATCCCGAGCAAATGCATATTTTAAAAAAATTTATTGAGCTTCCATTATTTTTTAATTACTATATATTAAAAATTTTGATTTTAAAAATTAAAAAAACATAATATTATTTGTTACTTATTTTATAATAAGTGAGAACTTCCCTAGTGATATTTTTATTATTATTAAATTTTGATTTTAAAAATGTTTTTTTTATTTATTTATTTTATTTTTACATTACAAAGTTTTAACATTTTAATGTGTTCTCTAATCCTAATTACCTACTTCCTTTTGTTTTTATGTTAATCAAATATATATATATATATATATATACATATACATATATCATATATAAACTATTATTAAAAACGGAAAAAATAAAATAAAATGTCCTATGTCCAATGTCCATTTATTTAACCATCCATCTATGTATTTTAAATTTGAAAAAATACAATGCCAAATTTTCAAAAAGATTGATTTTTGAAAAAAACAAAAATCTAGTTTTTTTTTATTACAATGACACGTCTATTAATTTTTCTATTTACTTTCTATCTATTTTAATTTTCTATATATATATTATTAATACACACATTTACATTAATTAATTAATTAATATATATATATATATATATATATATATATATATATATAATTATGGTCGATAACCACCACCCTCCCTCATCGTCTTCTGACTTAAATCACGTCCAAACATATTATTAGGAATCAAATCACGATTCCCCCCACTTCCACCACCTTCACCTCCGCCATTTCTAATCGTCGTTCCAAATCCGAATTGCTGATTCTGTGAATGATAATTGTGATTTTGTTGTTGAAAATTAAGTCCATTATTACCACTATTATTACTATTACTATTATTGTTAACATTACTACCATTAAAACTGTTACGATGATGACGGTGATAATGATGACGATAACTATCAGCATTCGTATCACGCAATTCATAATTTTCTTCTTCTGGCGGTGTTGGAGTAGTAGATGGATGAGGAAAAGGAGGTGGAATTGAAATATTAAATCGGAAAGGTGACATCTCTTCGTGAATGTTAATCGGCGGGCTTAACTGATGAGGAAAAGACCTGAAAAATGATGAATTTGATGATGATGACGAGAATGCAGAAGATGTCGGCGTTGTAGATACTGGCGTTGTGGGAGTTGGTGTCGTAGAGATTGGTGATGTAGATGATGTAGATGACGATGACGATGATGATGATGACGATGATGATGACGATGATGATGATGAATTCCTCATGTTGAAATAATTATTATCAAGTAAATTTAAATTTCTATTGTTATCAGTAAGTTGATGAACATAAATTTGTTGATTGTTGGGATTACGTATTTGAATTTGATAAGATGAAGATGAAGAGGAGGATGATTGATTTGGCTGGCTATTCTATCATTTGATAAATAATAAATTGATTAGTTGCGCTGCTAAATACAATTGGTTGCTGTTTTTTTGATTACCAAGACATAATTGTTATTATTATTATTACCTCTACTAATTCAGGGAATTGACCAGCATTCCCAGATATAGCTCTAACAACAATTAAAATATCTCCGTGATTTGAAAGAATGTTTTTGATTTCTGATTCATAAACAAATGCTAATCTTTGAGTTTTTTTTTTTTTTTTTTGATTAAAATTAATAAATAATCTTTTTATTTATTACAAAAAAAAAAGAGGAAATAAAATCGATTAAAAAATCAATCAATTACCTCGAAAATTCCTCTGATTCATAAATATTTACATCCACTTCCTTTTCAGCCTTTAAAAGTTCTTTTCGTACAGATTCAAGATTTGCATTAGCCATTCGAAGTTCTGCCAATCTTTGTTTAAAGTCTTGATGATAATTGGTTGTGTTATGGGTGGTATTAGTGTTGTTGGTAACAATACCAGATGATGTTGGTGATGTTGGTGATGATGATGCATTTAATGGAGAACCTCTAGATGATGGATGATGATGATGACGACGATGATGATGATGATAATGGCGATGATGATGATGATTGATCATCATTGTTAGTGATAATTATGAATAATATTTTACGCGTTTATATCATCAAATAAAAAAAGGGAGATTGAAGAAAATAAAATGTGTGTATAGACAATTAAAATGTTTTAGACACCTACTTCCAACGAACATGATTTTTTGAATTTTTCTCTATTAAACCAATTCCTTCCAATACATTTGTGATATCGTAAATTCTTCTCTTTTGTACCTTTAATTCATTCGCTGCATTATTCAAATCCAAATCCCCGTCTTTGGCTTCTTTAAGAAGGCTTACAAATTTTTTTGTAAGCAATCCCAATGAGCTATCATAACGACAAGAACTAGTATTAGCATTAGAATTAGCGGTGGTGGTGGTGGCGGCGGTAGTTCCTTTTTTTTTGAGGGAGAAGAGAAAAATAATGGAAGGTTAGAGAGAATAAAGAAAAGTAGCAAGAAAATTCAATTCATTATTATTACAAGATGTAGCATTCGTTTGGAAGTAACTTTACCATTTGTTGGAGATTCCAAAATTGTTTGTTGTTTTTTATAAGAAATAGAAGATTTTCTACGAGAATTCTTGGGAGCAAAGGAAGAATTGGTGTTGGAAGAGAAATTATTTGTTGTAGGCCTTGTAGTAGAAGAATTAATAATAGTATTGGAAGAAGAATATGAAGTAGGTGAAGAAAACCCTGATAATTCGTTTATTCTATTGTTGTTGTTGTTGTTGTTGTTGTTGTTGTTACTATTATTATTATTATTATTATTAGTATTATTATTATTATTACTAATACTATTACTATTAGAATTAATAATGATGTCTTGACGAGTATTAATAGTATTGGAAGAAAAGTCTAACATGCTTTGACTTTGTTTAAATTTTTGGAAAAGACAATGTCTTTATTTTATGATAATTGCGGTTGTTTTTCAAAATTTGTTTTTTTTTTGGGATTTCTTTAGAAATAATTTCTTTTTTAAAAAATCAGATAGATATATAATAGATATGCAGTGTAATTAAATGATAAATGATGACGATGGTGTTATATGATGTTGGAAAAAAATTAAAAAAAAAATGAAAAAATGAGAATATAAATAATAAACGGTTGAGGCACACACCAGAGAGAATAATATAATGATTATTGAAAGAACCCAAAATAGTGTGAAGTGTGATCTGCAGCCAATTATAACATTTTAAAATAAACAAATATAAAAAATAATAATATGAAAACGCGGTAGGCTCGTTGGGCTAAATTTGGTCGGTGATGACACAACAATGATTCTTTGAGTGATGTATCAGTGAGGAGAAAACATTTGATTTTCTTAAAGTAGACCAAAAATCTAAATCTCAATTTGACCCAAAATGTTAATTTTAATATTAAAATGAAATATGAAAATAAAAAAAAAAATAAAAAAAACCTGTTTTTTTATTAATTAATTCTTTACTTAATATGGTAGCAACGATGTAGATAAATTCCCATTGTTTAATATCAAATTACCTAATGTATTACGCCGGTCGCTCAATTTTCACCTAATTAACAACCGTTAATTATTAACACAAAAACAATCTAACATGCACCTTTGCGCACAATAAACATTATTAGTTACAATGAATGAATGAATCAGTTAATAAAGACAATGATAAATGAAAATCTTTCTTTAAATGGACATTTGTTTGTTTCCTTTATTTTGCTAATTAATGACAATTAATTATTTAAAAATAATAATCAACTCACGACATCTAACTTTACTATTTTTCGTTCGCATTGCATATAATTATTTTTTCATATTGTTTAATTAGCTTGAGAGTGTGTATGTGGATGTAAAGAGAGCAGTTTTTTGACTTTACTTAAAAAAATTATTATATTTAAGAACAAAATTTTTAAACAAATAATAATAATGAAAATAAACCATTTTTACGCCACTCATAGCATTCAATTATAATAATAAAAATAAATAATAATAACACGCAAATACGAATTCAGTAATATTAAAAAAAAAAAAATATTATATCGTTTTCTCTTATCTACTTAATCTCCAATCCGTATTTCTAAATATTGTTAATAATATTGACTAAACTTTTTTTACACGCATTATTAACACAAACAATCTTATTAAATTACAAATTTTGTGAATTTGTTTATTCCTAAACCTTTCAGCATTTTAACTTTATTATGTAAATTTTTCACATGCGCGTCCGAAATGATTATAAATCTGTTGTTGGAGGAAAAAGTCATGGCATGGACAAGTTTTACTTGATTTCTTTTTTTTTTCCCCCTTAACTATAATTCTTTCCCAAACTGAGAAATATAGAAAAAATTCAAATAACTAACACTAAAGAAGAAAATCTTTGTTGTTGTTTTTTTTGGTGACAGTGAGATTCGAACTCACGCCCCCTCACGGAGACTGCGACCTGAACGCAGCGCCTTAGACCACTCGGCCATGTCACCTTAATAAGTATTAACAGACTCTATATTTCTTATTTTTATTTTATTGAATAAATGTCCTTTGCGATAATTTCTCTAATAATTAATTATTTAATTATCATGTCATAAAAAAATCTTCAATTTGTTTTCCCACTCTTTCCCTCTCTCAAAGTTATATAATTTTAATTGGAGGATTAATTAATTAATTTTAAAAAACCGATATTTGCACAATATACAAAAGAATCCCAAATTGTCGTTCTCGTGTAAACAAATGGACTTTTTTGGCTCATGATGACTATTATTGTTATTTTATTTTTCCCACCTATAATACTGTGTGCATATAAGCGCTTGTACAATAATAACAATAAACATTATGTACGGAAATAAATGACACGGTTTATGGAAATTAAAAAATTCTTGGATTAATTATATATATTAATAAATAATGTTCGCCAAAGGATATTTTTATGATATATTGTACTACAAACATATAATAATAACATTGGGGTCATCATCTGCAAGATGATGAATGCATTGAATGCGGAACCTTATCCGAAGATTTTCAGTGTGCACATTTACTAGTACTAGCATATTTATTAACAATCAATTGCTATGCCAAAATAAATTAAAGGACTTAATGTTTCAAGTAACTGGTTCATTAACAACTACTCTATTAAAAACAGTTCATTATCAACTACTCTGTATTGGATTTTCCATTTTATTTTTACGATAAAAGAAAAATCTAAAAATACTTGTAATTTAATGCAAAAACATTTGCTAATGGTCCCATTATTGTTGTATTAGGACCCATTCAATGACGGCGACGTGGTGAAATGTTAGTTTATGTTTGTGTTGACGTAGAGATAGTCAGAGAACTCGAATAAGTCGAATTGAAATAATAGGCTATTCCTTTAATGATGGTTAAATGGAGTAAATTTTTTAAATAATAAAGAATATTAACTTTAAAAAGGTCAAAACATATATATACATTGCAAATCAAAATATATTTAGAACAACCAAAGGATTAAAGGCTTACCAATCACAAAAAATGTTAACAGCGTGAGATCTGTGGGTAGATCAACAGTATTAGTCTTAGATTGTAAAATCTGCGCGAATGTTAGTAGTAATTGAGGTTTTGAAATTGCATTGTTAATGTTCCCACCACTACCGTAAATAATCATTTGGCAATTTGAATCTGAAATACGCCAAAGCTAGTTTTGTTTTTTTTCTAGTCAAATAACTACTTTGAAACAAAAAGGTTCTGTACTCTCGATGGTAAATAAAGTTGCAGCAGCAACAGCACTCAAAAAAATAAATTTACGTGATTTATTAAATGAAAACCAAAAGTTATTTTATAACAGCAGCAGCTGAACTACTTTAAAACACTAAGGCAAAAAATTTTCATAACACTTTTAAAAAAAAGGTAAATTGATAAGTTATATATATATATAGTTTATGACTTTAAATTCCAAACCCATTGTTAACTTTTTCTTAAACAAAAAATCAACTGGACCTTAACACTTAAAAATCATATATACACTGCAGCGTGCAACAAAAAAAATGTCAAAATTGTTTTCTAAAAAAAGGTACAAAATGAGGAATCAGAATATTTTATTATTAAAATTCCATGTTAAAATCTTTTTCCCGGAAATAACCGCTTTTTTTGATTGATAATAAATAATCTTCAGATTTTAGCTATAAACTGGTATATATGTGATTATTATTTATTTTTTTTTGTGTAATTGATACATTTGGGTACCGGCAAGAGAAATTAAAAAAGTAAAAGATGTTAATCAGCTTTACAAAATAATGCAAGTAATATAATGTAGTCAAAGTTTTTTAATTATGTTGTGTAATTGTATATTGTGTAACAATTATTTAATATCAAATTGGCGTGATAAGTGTAGTGGAAACTAAAATGTTACACTAATTTTTTATTGTGCAATACATTCTGGCAATAAAAAAAGTAATAAACTGGATTTGAGTTGAGTCTGAACTTGATCTCCAATTTAGTGGTAACAACTATATACCGGCGAAGTTTCAGGAGCAATGGGTTCTGTATAACATTTCGTGTAACAACAAACCTCCGCTATTTTTGGCGTGATTATGATATTAATTTTAAATTTCGGAATTGGGGACAATCTTTACTGTACACAGAACGCGGCTGAAGAAGGGTGAATGAAATTAAAAATCAAAATAAAATTAATGAAATTGTTATTGAAGTTTCTTTATAAATGCATGTTGTAAATAATTATATAATTACATATAAGGTTCACAATAATAAATTCTAAATCGAGGGCTAATCGAGTTTCCAAATTCCAAAAAAAGTTTAAATCTAAGTTAGGGATTCTGTATGCTCGTGACTTTGTCACCTGTAATAAAGCGATCTAAATAACAATTAAATAAGATTTTAGTTTTTTACAATAAAAAAAAATATATGAATTGTTCTTTATTCGTACACTACGCAAATCCCTGTAGAAAAAAACGCAATAGCGTACATATATTCTACGCAAATCCACTGTTTTTTCGAATAATTCGTGTAGGTTGTACTCTCAGACAAAAAAACTCAAATTTAACTTAGGTTAAACATGCAGCAAATATTTGTAAAATGCGCCTTTTTAGTTAAATAAAGATCAAAATTTTGATAAAATGACATCTTTTTACATACATTTAACCATTTTAAATTAATTTTTTTTATCAGTGATTGTGTGGCTTTTATTGTTCCCCGGTTGATTAGAATGAAATTTTTTTTTTTGAGATGCTGTGTGATATTCATTCATTGTAAATATTAAACATTAATATTTAATTGGACGAACAGGATTTTCCCGCATATAAAAATAACAGTCTTTCAAGTAAAAAAAACCGAATAATGTGATGAATTAGCATTGGAATTCAAATACTAAAGTTGCAATATTAGGGAAAAAACTTTCTATTGGTATTAAATAGTCATATAAAAAATCGTTGTGTGAACTTTAATGCTAGCTAATATTAAAATTAAAATGATGCGCGAAATATTAAACTGTCTCTTTTTTTTTTTTTTAATTATTTGAATGTCTAACCGTTTTAAGCCAAGATTTTCTTTCTATATATAGCATATTCAATAATAATAATAATAATAAATAATATAATATTTTATATAAACGGAAAGCAGGTTTTTTTATATGCATATTTTATTGGCAAAATCAAGGGTTCGAGTACAATATATGTTATGCATTTTAAATGCAAATCTCCTGTTTGTGACAATAAAATACATATATGGTTTTGCTACGAGTTTTCCCTGATAAAATAATTTTGACGCGTTATTTACATTATCCGACCAAATTTAGAAATAATCATCATCATTAGACTTTTGCGGCCAATTCTTTAAAAAACCTGCATAATAATAAGAATAAATAGAACACAATTAAATATTATTTGTCTCGACAGGCAGGGTATATACATAAGTTAACAGCTGGTTTGATATTTGAGATTGGGTGTTTTGTTAACTGGAGAAATTTGATTAGTAAAGGGTTTTGTACCACATAAATATGTTTGATCTAAAAATATTTTTTTTTCTATTAACAAGCGGGAAACTTAAAAATTTTATAAGGTTGGAAGCAAAATAGCTAGAAAAAAATCAAAATTGTTTTTGGTTAACAAGAACCTTATCTATAACGTAACAGTGCTATTTATTTTGTTTATTATGATTTTTTAAATTTATATGTATTGAGAGTTATTTAGAATTTATGACAAAAATTGCATTTCAACGTGAAAATGAAAATACATCAATTTTATTAAGTATTTTTAAAATATGGCTCTATTACATTCTAGAGACATATTTTGCGAGCTCAAAACATTTTCAGAATTAAAAATTCTCATCAGTATGATGAGTTATAACAGTTTTTATGAAAAGCGATTTCTTTAAATAAATTGATTTTAACAATCGGAAACTTAAAAAGTTTACAAGTTTGGAAGCAAAATAGCTAGAAAAAAAAAATTAAAAGTGTTTTTGATTAACAAGTACCTTATCTATAACGTAACAACGCTATTTTTTTTTGTTTATTATGATTTTTTAAATTTTGCATTAGTAAACGTCTAGAATTTATGACGAATATTACATTTTCAATATGAAAGTACATTAATATCAATAAATATGGCTATGTTGCATCGTAGATGCATACTCTACAAGCTCAAAACATTTTTTTGAATTATAAAATTTCATCTGTATGATGAGTTATAACCGTTTATGTTTCTTTAATTAATTAATAATTGAGTTTATGAAAAATGATCGACTATCTAAACCTACCCATGAATTGTTCGGGTCTTGTCACGATCAAGCTTGAGTCTTGATCTATCCAGTTACAGAGAAAACTATGTTAATATGAGAAATGGTCATGAACTTTTATGGGTCTTGTTACGATAAAGTTAGAGACTCGATCTACGCAATTGCAAAATGGACTTCTATTCTTTTGGAAAACTTTTGGTTAAAACTTCGTCCACCATATGAGGTTGTTGCAACAAAACCAGGAACGTTATATCATAAATTTCAAGTATCAAAATTTTAACAGCATAATTGCACCACCACTTGTAAATTATCGTTTGTTTTAAACGCACATTTACTTGATTTCATGTTACACTTTTTCAGAACTAGTGGCAAGTCAATATTACCATCACCTCGTTGTAACAAGTTTGAAAAAATTATTAAAGGTAATAACATCTAAATAATAAATGTGTTTAATATAAACATTATTATTATATGGATCGGATATGGGAATGTGTAATTATTGGATGTTTTTCCAGCAAAAAACAGTCTTCGAGGATATCTGACTAAATTTGTGTTTTTACATGATAACATAAGATCATAATGAAAATATTAGACTCTATTTGCTTAATATTAGTAAAAAAATAGGCCAGATACCTTTTTAAAATAATTTGCACAAGTCTAAAATTGAAAACCTCTTCCAAGGTCATCTGACTAAAGTTTCCGGTCCAAACTGTTTTCTCAAAGCCCAAACTAGTTTGGGCTTCTCAGCATTTTTTATAAACATGAACATTAAAAAACCATACCAATCAACTTAATTTAACTTAAACAACTTTAAAGTAATTTCTCCCAATTTCGGCTAATAACAAAAAATAGTTTGGGCTTATAAAAAAGTGATTTTTGCCCAAAGTGTTTCAGCAATTTCGGCTAATAATAAAGAGAGTTTCAGCCAGAAACCTTACAACTGATCAAACTTGATTTTTACGTAATATTAATCTATATATAAGGATTATAATTAGTGAAAATATTGGGCCCTTAATAGAAAAAATAAAGTTTCTTTGAATCAAGTTTTATATTATATCGTGTAACCACTTTTGAAACCGTTTTTTGCTGGGGAAGGTCAGCGATTTTCGTTCTTTCTAATTTTGGTCTTATAAATAACCTATTAAAAATATATATACATCCATACATACATAATACATATAAGTTTTCCAAATATAAATCAAATTTAAATCTAAAAGAGTTATTTTTAGAAATAAAATTTTATATTTGTTTGTGACTATATATAATAGAAATGTTTATTAAAAAAGATGTGTTATTACTTGAATTTCAAGATGATAATTCATCAGTTTGGCGTGATGTAATTTATGATCTTAGAAGCATACATTCATTTTATTATATAATACAATAGTTATTAATGATAATGATAATTTCACTTCTGATAAATTAGTACTTTATTTGATCCTGAATGTCAACTTGCAAGTAATTCATTCCATACTTGGGGGAAGAAGAAAAAATATAAATTATCTAAAAAAAGGAAAATTCAAATTTTGTGCTTTGGAAGGTTTTTGAAAATGTCTGAAAAAATGAAAAGTTGCTCATCCAAGCTGAGCTCAGGTTGCTTTACTGATTCTTCAATGGTTTTTTTTTGCTTCTCTGAAAATTTTTTATTGTTTGAAATACAAGAACTACCCTGGATTATTATAATTGAGGTCTATTTTAAAAAAAATTTACCCTTTTAAGCATGTGACATTTTCTTCTTTACCCATTTTAGAATATAACATCCATATAAGACATGTAACTTCTTCGTATGTAACCATTGAAAATTATTCCATATATTTTTATCTTAAAGAACCATGAAAATCATATTAACATAGTTGTTTATGTTCTTCACTAATTCTTATTATTCTTTCAAAAATGTTTTATTTTAAGATATGGGTATTAGTAATAAGCAGGACACAAAACTTTCTATATTAATATCAATTACAGTTTAACCTTGCCTAGTTTTCTATTTTAAAAGTTCATGACATAAAATTACTTTTCAATTATAATAATCCGAGTTCTCCTTGAATAAGGTAATTAGAACCGCGTCCAATATAAATCACCATATTTAGAATGATTTACACGATTTATCCATTTTGGCCGCCTAGTAGAAGTGTGAACTCATTATCCATACATACTTCTACAGTTGGGTCATGTATCAAAAATTTGTCTGGAAAGTATGTATAACCATCTTTCCTGACATATAAGCATTTTTGTATTGTGCCGATGTGAAAAGAAACTGCGTAACCAAATATTGGAAGAATGACTATTTCATTCCATCATAGGTCTACATAAATCTAATCATGCAAATAATTATATTGGCCAAAATATCATTTATTTTGTTCTTTTGGGAATTTACATACCTTGTTTACAACTTTCAAAAATTTTTAACTCTATTTCTTCTTAATATCTTCTCCTTCAGCATAACAAGCCAAGCCATTAACTTATGTCTGTCTTTCCAATTAAGATGGATCCTATCAATATCATTATTTAATAACACATTAGGATAAAGTTTACTTCTCGAATTATAAGCAGTAGCAGCAGTTAACGGCAGCTTCAGAAATATTAGGAGGGTGAGGTATATTTATCGAAAATGATTCTTTTTGTTCATAAGTTCTATGCCTGTTTTGCTTGACGATTTAAGAGATTCTTGTTCATCAATTTTAGATTTCCTTTTCGTTTGCTTTTTTTACTTGACAATTTAATGGATTATTCTTGTTCATTAATTCCAGCTTGTTCTTTATCCTTTTTGGCTTGACGATTCAGCTTCAAGCCACTTTTTAATTTCACACTGTGTACGGCATGAGTATGTTATTTTTTGTTATTTTCATGGTTATCTTCATATCAATTAGTATTATATTAATTGAACAATAACGTTCTTGAGAAGAGTCGAATGTTTATAGATGTAATGTGAGTCTTATTTGGATAATAAAAATGGCCGAAATTTGACCCTGTCATTCCATGTTCACTGTCTGGTTTTTGTTTCAGCCAACACTAATACTATTATAATGAGCAGATCAAGGAATTTTATACTAAAAAGAATTTACGATCCAAAATTCCAATTTTTTTTTATGAATTTATTTTATAGACATATGTATGAATGACAATAACACATTTTTCTATAATAAATGAATACCTTAAAAATATTCAAAACTGCTTTATTTCGTCTAATTAAGAAGCCTGATTTCAAAGTTCCTTTCTATATACACTTGCTACCATCACCCAAGTTGTGTAACGTCAAATGAAAAGAGTCCATACTAAAAAAGTAACGTTTTCTTAAATAAAACCGTTTTTACTTTACTAAGTAGACTTGTACTTGATATAAAAGTCTCTAAATTACAAAAGCTTCGAAAGGTTCGGTATGGTATTAATGGAAACATTTAACAAATAGTCCAAAAAATCAAATTTTCAATCGGAATCTTTACATATAATAAAGGTCAAATTTCTTCATTGTAATGTATATTATTTCATTAATAAA
>CAJVPN010001156.1:0-17029 GCA_910592215.1 Entrophospora candida
TGTCCATTGCCAACAAAGCTGCGCAAAAATTACCCCTGAATGGACGACCTGGACACATATGTCCAATGGTCCAATGAAAAAGTCATTGGACATTGTCCATTGCCAACTCTGGCCAGCATTAATGGAATAAATTCTGAAAATCTTTTTATAAAAACATGTTAATTTTATATGCTAATAATTCACCGAAACTAGAACAACTTCCGTTTGAATTGTTAGAATTAATATTTATACTTTCACGCAACCCATTATTCACACAAGTTTCAAAGAAATTTCATCAACTTTTCAAACCGACACTTGGTTTAAAGGTCCGTTGGTTAATGAATATTAGTAATGGAAATTATTTGAAAGCATTACGTAGAGGAATTAGATTCAATTTTTTTGATAAGGAATTATTATTTCATTTAGATGCATTATATTTGCAACAATATCTAAAAAATAATCATCATGAAAATTCATTACCACCAACTTTCATACCATACAAAAATCAACTAATCCCACATAGATTTTTTTCATTGCCGGATCCAGAAGGAAAATTAATAGAATTAACAAAAATATTATTAGATAGAAAAGCATCACCAGATGAGCCTGATGGTTACCCAATCATAAAGTCGGTAGCTGTAGGTAAAGAAGATATGATAAAGTTGTTATTGGAATATGGTGCAAATCCAAATGTTAAATCAGGCACAGCTATTACCATATGTGTAAAATCTAATAGATTCTCTATTATAAATCTTTTGATTGAAAATGGTGGCAAACCAAGTGCTAATGATGTCAATATAGCTATTAAAAATGGAAATTGGCATTTGGCTGAATATTTGGTAAGAAATGGAGCAAACATTTCAACAGATATGATAAAAGCAATAATTGAAAAGAAACAGATATAAAAATAAATTTATATTTATATATATTAATTTGTTAATATGCTTTTAATTATAAAATTCTTTTTCTCAATAAAGAATATTAATAAAATAAAATTGAAACTTTGTCAATATGAAGCAATCTAATTGTTTTGTAACCACACATGACAAAACTTCATGTTTTGTTAATTTTCTTTATAAATCTATTGTTAATGTTAATTAATATTTAAGTGATTGATGTGTTATGTGATTTTTTTTAATAAAATAGATTTTATTACCAGCGACTTTATAATAATTTATAAACATTTTAAAAATTTTAAATCACAAGATTTTTTTTGGTTAATAATACATTATAGATTATTAAAACTTTTCTGATTCTATAATCTAAGGGAAGAAATAGATGTGATTCCAAGAAAAATTTTCTTTTATATATTCTATAAATGTGTATATATATGTATATATATAATTAAATGATATAATATCAGTTGAATTGTTCCTCTCTTTTCAAAACTTCTTTATCTAATTGAATTAATATAGTTGTGCGTAATGGAAAGCCTTCTATTGGTACTGAATGAGCAGTTACTCGAGATGGCTGTAATAAAAATCAGACCGAAGATTCATAGTAATAAGTAATTAATTCATTTATTATCCAACTCTCAATTCCCAATTCTGATTCCTAATTCACCATTTATGATATGATTACTTACAAATTGTGCACCATCCAAAATCGCTTCAACGATCCCTGCTAAAAATGCATTACAATTAAGATGCGATATCTCCTTTGGAACTGAAATATACTTATTTATAACTGGGTCATTATCTGATATCATATCTATTATTAAAAAGTAAAATAATTAATCACAACTAATAATTGTAAATATAGGAATTTAATAACTAACACGCACATACACACACACACATATATACAAATACATACATTGATCTTCATGTTCTGTACTTTTCTCTAAAGAATCTGCCTGTTTTCCAAAAAGTGTTTTCCATACTGTTGTATGTATAAAATATAATATTCCTAAAACACGTGTTTCTCTTTTACTATTTTTTTCTCTGAATACAATCAACTCCAATAAACGAGTTCCCACACGATATCCAAAATCATTTAATCTGTAAAATATGCATGTGTAATAATCAATTAAATTTATTTATTCATGGAAATAATATAAAAATCCATATTAATAAATAATCTCAAAGTTTACTTTCGTTCAAGATCCTGGATTGCGAGTACATGTTTTTGTGCATACTGTAACATTTCTGAAAATAAGAATGCAAATGCGCTCAAACTCACCTATAAACATATATACATTGTGTACTGTAAGTAATTAATTGTATAAATCGATTTGATTCTTTTCATAAAGCTTTTATTTTATTTAACCTCAGTTCCTCTTGTTTTATTCAAATTTCTATCCACAATTGAAACACGTCTAACTAGACGTGTATCATTGGAAGAAGAGTATATCGACATCCGAGAGGATTGAGACATTTTATTTTTTAGAATTATGTAGTGCAAGTTACTTGGTCAGGGCATACTGATACGTATTAATAAATTTGTCATGGTGATCGGTGTAATTTGATTGGTTCTCTCGTTATACTGACATGTCCTTATAACGGAACAATTATAAAAATTTTTTTTGTCAAATTTTATGTCCTTATACTCGTTAATGGGATATGTAGTGAATGTCATTATAACGGGTGTAAATTTATATTATAAAATTTGTTTTTGAGATTGTCACTAAATGAGCGTCCTTATAACGGGAGTGACTATAACATTTTATGATTTCGTGCAACAAATGGGATGTCCACCATGCTCATGTTATTATCATATACTAATATCATCCCTATGGATTATATATACAGAAATGGCTAAACTCAACCCAAAAACCCCAGCGGTTTTTTATGTATTTATACAATAATATGATAAAAACTTTAAGTACGAACAAATACATACAATCAATTCTTAGCCTATGCTATCATTGATGTTTACTCCCATGGATCCTAATTCATCTTATGTCTTTTTTCATATTGTAAGACTTCCAGAATTCTCTGTGGAAAGTTGTTGGCAACATTTATACGAGAAAACGTTTATAATAATAAAAAGATTTTAACAAAATAATGCTAATACAGTACTTCAGAAATATTAGGATTCACAGATGCACCCTTGACAACAATGCAATCTCTATAAACTGACCATTCCTCCGCTAGAGTTTAATTGCATCATTGTATCATCACAGAGAGGTTAGATTAAATTTATGTATATCATAAAAATGAGAACAACGTAGTATTTTGGATATTGAAATGTCTCATCATTAGTATTAGTATTTTCAAATTTCCTAGATTAGTTCACCCTTCTTCAACAACCATGTTGCCTTTTCACTACCATTGACATTTTCTATATAATTGTTTATATTAATAATTATTACACAAAACAAACATAACAATTTTTTATTTAAATACAATTTTTTTTAAAAAACAGTTTATATTTATTACTTCCGAATTTCTGAATTAGTTTGCAAAGCAATTGTTTAATAATAAATGTCTTTGTCTGCACAAAGATGATCCACCTCCCGGAATCAATTCATGAGTCCATAAACTTTGGAGTGATTTCTCAGTTCCTCAGCATAGGGACAGTGTAAAGGGCCGGGCATTTGCATGATTCTCATGGAAAGGCAGAAAAGAAAGGTGAAGGAGTGACTCGATATTTGATTTTCTGATAGTTTTTTGTGATATATCATGGTTGGTCAAAGTGAGATTTCAGTTCACGTAATTAATTTGTGTTGTCAATAGATTATTATTATCATCTATACATAGTCTTTACTTGACAATTGTAGTGGAAATAGTAAAGCTGTTATTATATTTGTATTCTAAATAAATAAGTATTTTTTTAAAATATTAGATTATTTAGTATTAGTTAAAATTGCTTACGCGTTTAAAATTTTACGTGTAACATCATATTAATGGCACATTTTTGATGCCTATATAATTGTCATGTTAAAGTTCAATCCAATTATTACACCGCAACAATTGTATACATCCTTTTGTAACCAAAATGGCAGTTGTCCAAGATACGTGATAAATTATGCAGCAAAGCTAAGGAAAGCCGTCAAACTAAGCTTTCACTAGTAGATTCCCCTTCTAGATTTGTCATAACTAATTAATTATTATATTACAGAAACAGAAAAAAACTTATTTCATTGACTTGGCTGAGAAGCTTGCTGAACGCACTCAACGAGAGAATTTAATGCAGGAAAATAAAATTGATATTCAGCAAAAGCAGAAGTACTCTTTTGTTCATAATATATGGATGATTTTAGTACTATAGTGCAATATATTAATGCGCAACAACTAATCCATAGATCATACTGCTATGTCAAAAGGATTGGATGATATAACAGATGCAATCATTGGAAACGCAAAAGAGATGATGATGGAGAGAGAGGGACGATGAGAACAAACTAGACATTGTTACTGACAAAGATACAGTTAGTAATAAGGATTCAGATTCATTTATAATTAACTTAGAATCGAATGACAATAGTAAAATTGAAAATATGGTAAGGGTAATAACAATTGCTTGGTTTCATCATTAAATAATATGTGCTAAATTTTCACATATTTTAATAAATTGATTAGATGGACTTAAGCATATTTTTACATGGATCATGTACCAAAAATGAAAATATAAGAAAATTCTTTGAAGGATGTATATTCATATATAAATGATCGATTTTATTTTATATTTTTCTGACTTTTTTTCATATTTTAGTGGACATATGAAGGACACAATTTCTCTAAAGAGTTTCGACAATTCCAGATCTCAGTTATTGGAAATTTGAAAATTGATCCAGCTTTGAGCTACAGAACTGATGTTGAATCCATACTGTAGGTTTTTAGTACTTGATATGATAACTATTGTATCTTCAATGGATTCCACATATCATTTGCACTTATAATCAAGTATTATGATGTTAAGAAAAAATCGAAAGCCAATTTACATTTCATGCGCTGATAAGAAGTGGCAGGCTTCATTTCCGCATATTGTATATAAATTTAGGATGCCACCACTTTTCCAGAATGTTATTTGCTCATATACACAGGTAAATAATTTAAGTTTTTACACGTTATATGGATCACTATTGCTCAAGACATTGATTACATCTGTTTATTGTAAACATTTAATGAATAATGAAATAACAGAATTAGAAGAATTGTGGAGACAAAATTGGAGTAAGATATGGATAATGGAGAATCAAGAAGACAAAAAAATATTTGATTCAATGCAACTTATTGCACGTAATTTGTAAGTAAACTTTAAATATTTTATGATAATCAATATTATTGTATATATTAACAATATAGTGCCTATGTACCTTTTACAACTTACATCCACAAAATCTGTCATATGATTTTGGAACTATGCAACTTGTATGGTATGTTTCACAATATTATCTTATGATGAATGCTTACATAAAGACATCTACGAATTAATCCATTTATGCTTTTTGAATTTAATTTTCAGGGCAAATGGTGAAGCATTTCATCCAAGGCTCGATATACAAAAGAGGGTGTTATATATGGGAAAAAACCAGATTTTCGTCTGCTATGTAAACATGGTAGTGAGATTTTGTTTGGTGAAGCTAAACCGCCAATAACAGCAAATTGTAGGGCTGTTACAAATCAAGCGCTTATCAAATTGGCAACCTTCATGAAAGATGCACTGGATACAGGAGTCCATGGTGAAACATATGGTGTGATTGTGAATGTTAAGTTACCAAGGCTGGTCCCATATTGATAAGCAATATGTTGATTATATGTTTATGTTTGGGAACTAGAATTGGATTTTAGGTAATCTCATTAGAGCATGATAACTATATTAATTTGCATCCTTGGTAGAATTGATCCTTCCTGCTGAAGCTGCAGAATTCATTGTAATCCTCAATGTCGTGGAAAGGTGTTATGAATTAAAGGTAAGAATCTTAGTACATCTCGATTACTGTGCATGCTTGTTTCAAATGATCTCTCATTTATATTATTTTAGGAGATGATTCTTGAAACTGAACAACGGCGCATGAAGAAAAACACCTTGTTGAATATGAATTATCAACATGATACTAATTCTAGCCCAGCAAAAAACAAAGGTGCCCATAATCAATGCTCATGCATTTTAAATAACTTGTCCCCCCAAAAATTAGACATGTATGATTATTTGCTATTGTGATTATTTTTTAATGGTTTTTTTATTTGATTATTTGATTATTTGATTATTTGATTATTTGATTATTTGAAAAATAAATTGTAAATTTGTTACGTACTTGGATACTTGGTACTTCAAAACAATTATATAGTAGGACAAAAATACTATAATAATAAGGATTGTACTAGAATAATAGAGATTGTACTAGAATAAACGGATCAGCCAGCATATAATCATTTTGTTGCGGCACACATATAAACATTTATTTTTTGCTTGAGAAACCATGCCAATCGATTATAGTAAATGGGATAAGTTAGAACTTAGTGACGATGACGAGATAGAATGTCATCCAAATGTTGATAAAGCATCATTAATACGTTGGAAACAAGCGGATATTCATGCTAAACGTGAAGAAAGACGACAAAAAATTGCTTCTTTGAAACAGCAAATATCACTAAATGATGTTTTGCTTTCACGTATTGATGATATGATTGTTAAGTTAAAAAAAGAAGGTGTGCAACCATTTATAAACACCGTTCAACAATTTCGTGAGGCTAATAAAGAATTATTGAAAGAAGGATTAAAAGATAAAAAGAAGAAAGAAGGCGAAGGTGAAGGTGAAGTTGAAGGCGAAGGTGGCGATAAACCTCCAACAGTTGATCAAATGATAGCTGTTTTATTTGAAACAGTTCAAAAAGAAGTTAAAGATGAAGATCCTGAATCGGAATCAATTAGTGATTCGTTAATTGTAAAATTAACTGCTCATCGTGATAAATTAAATCAAACACAAAAAGGAATTAAAAAAGAATTAGATCATGAAGAAAGAGAAGCAAGAAAGAAAATCACAGTGGATGATTTACACACTGGATTTGATAAAACTGTAAGCTCGTATATTTAAATAAATTATAATTTAATTAATATTTTTTCAAGTTGTTTTTTTCAATAAATTAATTAATTAATTGAAATTTTAGTCTGTTAATAAAACTAAAAGACCAGAATTGCCTAGTTCAAAAAAGAAATCCGAAAAGGTTGTTGAAGTTTTAAATCCTAATGCTCAAATAAAACAATTTGGTGATGAAGTAAGTTTTCAATATAAAAAAAAATGTATAAATAATAATATCATCATTATTATAAATTCACACACACACACACATATATATATCTTACTGTTATAAAGAATAAATCAACAACTACAAAAAAAGATGTGGATGAAGAAGAAGAATCTGGTGACATTGAAGTTACAGAACTTGCTAAACAATTTGCAGAAATAAAAGATTATAAAATGAGTTATGAGTTTATAACCAAACATCCAGAAGTTGTTTCACAGGAAATGACTGATCAAATTTTGGCTGAAGCGTTCCAAGCTCAATTAAAAGGAAAAGCCAAATTAGCTAAACAATGTGCACATCAAGGATGGTTATTACAATATTGCCAAAGATTGGGCAAAGATGGCGTTAGACTTTTCTTTGAAAGGTATACTTTAATAATTCCAAGATTTTTTTTGATTTTGACCCATTAATTTTTATAAATATATTTGTGTGTATTTGTGTAGAATAAATGGACCAAATCCTCAAGCACGTGAAATTTTTATGAATGATGTTAATGAAACATACAACCACATAAGGGAACGTTGTAAAATTATAGCAGCAGAGAAAACACAAAAACCACAACCATCCTCTCGTCAAGCAGAACAAATTCAAATTGAAGTTACTGGACCAAATTCTTCACTTAATGTTCGAGTTCCTGATGAAAACTCAACCGATAAGAGTGAACAAGACAAATATAAAATTTTCACAACACTACCAAAAAATCTTCAAGAAGCACTTAAAACAGGCGAAATAACCAAGATTAATGAAGTTTTAGGAGAAATGTCGGTTGAAGAAGCAGAAGATGCTTTGAAAATATGTGGTGATGCTGATGTTTTATCGATTGAAGAAGGAATTATTGATACTACTAAAGGTGAAGTTGTACCAAATCAAGAAATTACTGCTGACAATGAAAATGATAATGACAAGAAATTAGGATAACAAATACGAATGATGATTGATGATGAATTAAAAAATATATTTATTAGATACCAATATTTTTAAAAATAATTTTATTAGTATTTATATGTATAATATATGATCAAATAAAGCTATTTTTTTTTGAAAATTTTGCTTGTTTCAAAAAGACAACGCAATTATTAGATAATTTCTATTTCTTGATATTCTTGCAGGAATTGCATCAGCTTTCCAAGTAGGTTTTTTCTTTAATGCATATATACATGATTGATCATTATATGTAATAATAATATTGTTCTTCACTTGTATCATTTTTGACTGGAATACTCTTCTATATTAACTTTTCTGATCTTTTTATTCAACACCTTTCAATATTTAATGAGTTGATTATATAAATAAATCATTTAGATGTTGCGATATATTTTTTAGTTGATACTAAAGGAAAATTTCCAAATTTTTCGAAAGCAAGCCCTTCTGTCTTTTCACCATCTACCTTAAGGAAAAGAAAAAATCAATTAACAATATTAATATTTATAATAATAATGATTGAATTGAATTTTAAATGCACCAATTTATGCGGAATACTTGGAGCATATTTGTTACATCATTTATTATAGTTGGCTCTAAGATTAGGTGTAAGGGTAGTTGTAAGCATTTTTGTTTGTAGTCAAATAATTGATCATTTTGGTTTGATCAATGTCACTGAAAGAAAATTTACATGGAAAAGAATTTTAGGTTATTTAGGTTTAATAGTATGTGTTTTTGTTATAAAATTTTGTTAAAGTAATAAAAATGGTGCTTTTATTTACAAATTCGACGAAAATAAAAAAGAATGATTCTTTCATCACAAAAATTTATCCCACACCATTGTTGGTGAAATATTTTCATCTATAATTAACATGCAAGCCAGCAATTGGCAGTGTAAATTGAACGTAATTTCGCATTCATACACCCAAATAATATTTTGCAATAAGAAATTTACCTTACTGTACCTCCAAAATAAAATTGACGAGAAATTTTCGTGTAACTTTTAAAAAAAAATCAACGTGAATCGATTATTCTATATAGTTAAAAGCTATCAAACCATGTTGAATAATTTCAGTGTAACAAGAGTCATGTCAAGTTAAAGTTTTGATGTTGTATTGTATATTTTCAACTTTTCTTTACATTCCGATCAAGTCGATCAAGTGGATTTCAATAGGTTGTATTAGAAACAAAAATTTAACTATGGCATTACAGACACAGCAATAATCATTTATTAAAGGGTATAATTATGTAATAATTAAAAGTATTTATAGATATATAATTTGATTACATACTATTTTTATAAAATATATATTAAGATAATTATAAATTAACAGGATGGTTTACCAATATTTTACTAAACCGAGTTCTCTATTTAGATGTACATTTAAACCCACTTCAGAATTTACATTAATACTATCTCCTTCTCCTTCTCCTTCTCCTTCAACATCTTCATTCGTCAAAATATTTGGACCTTTTTCTAATCTTTCAACAAATGAATCAACATTTTTGAAAATCCCTCTCTTGTAATATTCTTTGCAATATTTACATCTTTTGTATAATATATCATAACAATTTATATGATATCCATGTCCACATATAAGTATTATTCCTTCATCACCTTCGAAAGTTCTTTTGCATTTATCACATAGTTTAGGATCTGGTGGAAAAGATGTATGGTAACCAGCAGGAAGACATTTTAACTCTACATTTTTACCTAATGTTGTTAATCTGTAAGTATTTTTTTAGGCTTTTGTAGTTAAATATTCTAAATTTGGTTCAGAATAAGGGTAATTGTGAGCCTTTTTAAAGTATTTATTGTTGATTGATCATGAAGATCAAGTAGATATGCTTGCTTAATAATTTCCTCTGCTGAATATAAGGAGGTTGTATTTGCTCTTATTTGGCTATGAACATTTTCTACATAATAATCATTAAAATTAACAATATATGATTTTATTACTTCACTAAAGGATGACTGTTGTCTTTCCAATAGTATAGTCTGAAATGAATGCCAAGGGAGCTTTATTATAATTTTTTTGATTCCATCTTAGTGCAAAAGTCCAGATACGAAAAAGTGTTTCTAAATATTCATCAAATGAGCCAGATCTAAATAAAAGAGCATAGATGTCTAATGTAGATGATATTAGGTTATCTAATAAATCAAGCATTAATCTATATTCTATGTCTTTGCAAGTTTTAGGAAATTTATTTACAACAATATGTGAAATTTTCTTCCACCCTTTATCTGCAAGGTCTAATAGAAGGTTGATCCTCCAAGGATTGGGTTTTTTTGCTAGAATTTTTTGGGTCCAAAATATAATGAAATAGTTTATTAAAAAATTCCCAATGTATTTTTATAATATGTTCTCTTGAATTCAAGGACACATGTAGTGGTCCTATTAATGGAACAAAATTTTTGATAATATTATAATTATCAAAGTTGCCTTGCATTTCCTGTTGTTGAATTTTAGTTATTGCTTTTCTGATAAATAATTGACCTGGCCAGTCAGCAGAAACAGGTATTATATTATTTTTCAAATATTCTGAAACACTTCTATTTTACTAATTGATAAAAGAACTTTAACATAATCATCTAGAGAATGCAGATTTCTTTCTTGTACCTCAACAATACAAACACCTTTCATGGATCTTTCATGATGTCTTTCTAAAATTGAAGCATCATAAAAATGAACAAGAAGAAGACCAATTCTATTAAATTCATTAAAATTTTGTGGATTTTCTGTAATCCATTTTGCCTTATGCATATTATAACTAATGTCAACCACCCCTTGAATTCATTTAATAAATGATGGTTTATTCTTGAGGCTTCAATATTTAAAGGGTTATGGATAAATACATTATCATGAACTACAGGTAGCTATATGATTTGCTGTTGAAAGTGTTGTAGTATTAGGCACCCTCCATCCATGAATGGAATGATAATCATCAATGTTAAAACAGAATAAAGAAAAGAATCTGTCTAAAGGAAATGATGTATGTTTAATAATTTATTTTAAAGAATCAACCCATAGTAGAATGAAATTAATTTACATTTATAGTAAAATACTCATTTATTTTTTGGGGGTGAGTATTTGCAAGCTGTTTTTTGTAGTTTTCAATAGTTTTGTATGAAGTTGTTATTCCAATTCTTGATAGCATGTCAATTGCATCACTACTTGTTCCTGACCCAGCAAGGTATAGTCCAAGATCAAGTTTTATAGAATTGGTAAACTTATTTTGTGGTCCAACTAACAAATAACAAAATATTACAATAGACCTTTTAGCAGCTTCCTTATTATTTATCTGTTCTCTCTGGAATTAGAGCATCTACCATTTCATCAAAAAACCCATGAAGCCTCAAATCAAATGTTCAATCATTTCAGAAAACTTAATTGGGTCTAGTTCAATTTTATCTTTTAATGTTCTCGATTTTTGTTGCAAATAAATTATTTTCTATTAAATTAAATATAGTATATTAATAGAATTAATGATTATTTAAAATTTTTTTTCGAATTGTATAATTGGAGATCATCTGTCAATCTTTGAATGAAATCTTTCCCTTGTTTAGAAACTAATCGAAGTTTTTTTATCAATAAAAAAAATGTCAGCATTTGTAAAAGACAATACGAGCAAAACTACAATTTATGTTGGTAAGTTAAAAAAAATAAAATTTAATAAGCAATAATATTCATTTACACTATTATTATATTTTTAAGGTGGTTTAGATGATCAAGTTAATGAGGAAATACTTCATGCAGCTTTTATTACCATTTGGTGACATTGTAGAAATACAAATTCCTCCAGATCCAGCATCACGTAACTAACTAACTAAGTGCTTAATAACTTTTTTTTTATAAAAAAAAACAAGTTCTTGATTATTATTTTAAAATCAATGATAATTTGATCAAAGTACATCATTAACTTTTTTCTCCTCTTTCTTTGTTCTTCCTACCTCCCTCAAAAAAAAAAAACATAATAGATAATCAACATCGTGGATTTGGATTTGTAGAATTTGAGGAAGCAGGTGATGCACAAGCTGCCATTGATAATATGAACCTTTCGGAACTTTATGGTAAAGTGATTAAAGTTAATTTGGCTAGACCAATGAAAATCAGAGAAGGAAGTACATGAGCAGGTAATAAATAATTATTATTATACAAGCATTTGTTAAAATTTTGAAATTATATGCATAAATTCACATATATCATAAAATAGTTTGGTCTGAAGATGCATGGCTGCAAAGATATGCACTAAAATCAACTGATCCAAATGTACCATATGGATCAGATGAAGAAGATGCTCATTCCAATGGTGGTGATAATGGTTCAGGATCACAAGATCAGTTGAAAAGTGGCAAATTTAATATTTAGTATTAGGAAGTTGGAAACATGGAATTTATCCAACAAATCAAATATATAGATAGATGGTCAGTGAGTGACTTGGGTTTTGTTTGTTTGGTTGGTATTTCTAAACAAATAAATGTGTTGTTAACAAATAATAATAAAAATTAGTAAATTTATTTGATTTTTTGTTGACTTATTCTTTAATTTTATTATTATTGCCTATATGTTCCTCAAAAATCTTTTCCAGATTATATTTTTTCAATTTGTTATAATCTTTAAGTACACTCATACCACATATATTCTATCATAAATAAATATATAAATTATAGTATATATTAATGACATATAATGCTATTATTCTAATCTGATTGATCAATCAATCAATTACCTTGAAAATCTCAACAATGATTGTCAATTCGATTGACTGTATGACCTTCACCAACAATTTTAGCAATCATGTTAATCAACTCTTTTTTATCTACCTTATTATTATTTCGAGTATTAGGTACTATTGCATACTAACATCACAATAAAATAAATATTTGATTTACTTGTACATACACACATGTGCACACTACACAATTGAATGTGCATACCTGAAATTTTTGTGTATTATTAAAAATTGGATTTTAATATTAATTGAGCCATGTTTGTATATCATTGGTATTTGCATAACATGTTTGTGTTATTGGAATTAATCTTTAGGGAATCTTTAAAATGAAGAGATAGTTATTAATAATTTTTTGTTTTCAAATAATAAAATGTTTATTACCTAGTTTTCTTTTCTCCCAAATTATTTAAATCATCCAAAATATTATAAACCATATTTGTTGGATCAATTGATGGATTAGTTTGAATGAATACAATTATTTATGATTCAATAATAATAACAATGAATTATTTTTATCTAATGGTTATAATAATAGTAGTATTATTAAAGAGTGTAATTAATACATACCACAATCAGTTCTAGTTTGAATTGAAGCAAAACTATTAGAAGAGTGTGGCTTTTTCATTTCTGAAAGTTCTTTTGCAATTATATCTTCAATGTCCAAATTATCATCATTATCATCACCAACATTCTTATTAGCAGAATCAGTAGTGTTTATAGCTTGCAATAGAAAAAATTTACCAGCATACTATTTAAAATATTTTTTTGTTAAACTATTGGGAAACTCAAAAATAGTCTATTATGAGATAATAAATTGGTAGCATAAATACCTCATTGAACAAGTCATAATATTCTCTCACACATAGTGCTTCATTATTTTTTACACAGTTTATAAAAACCCCAGACATATTTGGCTCAATTTTTGCAACATTTTTTTGTTGCTTGAAATAATAATTTTTTTCTGTTTATTATTATCATTATCATTATTGTTAGTAGTAAAATAAAATTACATAAATATAACATACATATTTTTTTATTTCTTTCTTTTACAAACCTTTTTTGCTTTTGGAAGTATTTGGATAATAGCTTACTGGAGAATCTGACATTTTTTCTAATTATTAGAAAATATAATGAATTAAATCATTATTTTAGAGAGATGGATTCGACCAATCAGAACACATCCGACAAATCCATGCATAAACTTTTATAAAAAAAAGACATCATCACCTTATAATTCTCCTGTTATTGATTCAAGAATTATCACGCGTGTCTTCAAATTTCTACAGCAGTGAATTTTAATTGTTATTTAGAACATCATATTTTCATTTGTACTAATATTCTTATCTCTAATGCTGCTGAGTCGTAACACATCGTTAATGGTTTATTGGTAGTAGTAGCAAAATTACTAGGCGTGCCAGCTTTATCAACATATTGTTAATTATTTATCCCTTAAACGGTCATGAGGCCAAATATGGCCGCGAATTTATTTGAATGCTCCGAGGGTATCACTTCCTAATATGAAAATGATCTTTGAGATTCGGCCCATAGACCTATAAAAAAAAAAATTCGGCAGTTGTCCTTGTAGTTTTCGTAAAACCTTCTTTAAACGTTATCAAGAACAAGGGTTAAACTCTATAATTGTAAGATCCATTTATTAAAATTAATTAAATTAAAATATAATAGATATTACTATAAAAATATTGAAATTTTTTTATGTTTTATTCTAATGATACCAGGAAAAGGAGGAAACGAATGTGAAGTGACAAAAATTGGATATTTTTATACATAACTATTAATATACATAGTGATGTGTATGCGGATGTTGATTAATTAAATAAAAAGGAATTCAAAGATTTAGATAAACTTTAAAATGTAAAGGCTCGATAACCAAGCAAGCTGGAAGAAAAATCTTTCTGCAATTGTATTTGCAAACGCTCAATTAATAGCCTGTCAGAGAGTTTTTTTTTAGTAAAGGTTCAATCAGAGTTATCAATTTTATTGATTTTACTATAAACAATGGAAATTTAGTGTTAGATAAACTTTAAAATGTAAAGGCTCAGTAACCAAGCAAGCTGTGGGATAATCCTTCCATGATTGTATTTCCAAACACACATATCAGAGAGTTTTTTGTAAAGGTTCAAAGATATGATCAGTACGGATTGTGTTGCATAATACAAATTTGGTATACAAATACACCAATCAATTAACGAATTTTATGTGATAGTAAGGCACTGAATTTAACGACGACAATTAACTGATAATAAATCTTTTAATAAAAATTTATTTATTATTAAAATTCTAAATTTCAAGCATTGGCTGTGCAACAGTAAAAGTTACACTACACGGTAGTAAATATTAATAATATAATCTAAAAAAGAAAAAATGTAAAATACTAGTCTAGTCACACAGTTGAGAAATAATAGTTCTAATCTATGATGATGCATACTTTATTATTTTGAAATAAACACAATTAGTAAAAAAATTCAAAAATTAAATGAAAATAAAGAATGACAAGTCTGGAAGAAATACCTTTTTCACAAAATCCTTGGCAGTTTTATCAAACTTTGACCTATTTGTATTATAAATCTCAGCAATAGGCCCTACTAAAGCATCGTCGGGATTAGGATGTTCAAGAAGACCAGCGATAGATTTAAGAACTGCACAATATAATAAATTATGTGTATAATGTGTATGTGATTGTTAGTGATGATAATGAAAAATAAAATGTAAATCATTATATTTATTATTTTACCATGTGTAACTTTTGTTGATGGCTTCCAGACATCAGTTTTCAATAAATCAACGCAAATTGAACCATCATCATCAATATTTGGATGGTATATTCTAGTAATAAATTTAACCTATAGAAATATAAAATAAACATATAAATAAGATAATTGTTGTTGTTACCATTGTTTATTAATCTGAAATATATAAAAAAACTTACTAATGGCGATTTAAATGGATAGTCGTGTGAAAATTCAATCCTAAGTTTAAAAACTCCACCTTTGTAAGGGCTAGAAGCCTATAAATTAACAATAAACAATAAATACATAATATATAAAAATACAAATATCTTTTACATACATATATATAGTAGATTACTTACAGGTCCTAAAATTGTGGCTATTAAAGAATAAATATTGATAAATGTAGGCAGCGAAAATGAAATCGCAAAAAGAAAAAAAATAAAGAAATAAAACATTACCAGTCCATTTGAATAAGTCGTCATCAGTAGGTCCTGCACTAATTCCAACAGGTGGATCTCTACTGATTTCTGCAAGTTCCTGTCAACAACAAAAATAAATTTTAAATGCAAAGTTATAATTTATAATTTCGTCATTTAATAACATTTTATTACCTTTTGAATACGTTTAAGTGCCATTTTATTTGAATGTAGTGAAAAAATATTTTATAAAATGAAATGTGGATTAAAAAGGTTTAAAAAAGTTAAAAAAGAAAAAAGGTAAATTTTTGTTTATTACACAAATAAAAGGTTGAAGTTTTCCGTGTCACGCATCTTATTTTTATAATAATAATAATTATTAACAAGCGATCGAAAAAGGAAAGAGAAAAAGAGAGATTCATTATAGCTGAATTCTATATATACATACACTGCTTGCAAACGGTATCAAGCACAAGTAAGGTTCCGATAGAATGAATCACTTGATCTGACCCTCGACTCGGGTTTGTAAATGCAACCATAAGTCCTTCTGACCAAAAAATTGAAAATTTTTTGCTATTACTATAGCGCAGTCACCTAAAATCTACTTTTTTCTTGCAAATTCTTTTAATCCCTCCCAAAAATATAAATGTAAGACCAAAAATTATTAAAAGTAGAATTAAATGGCATATTAGGAAACTTCATGATTGCAATATATTTTGCCAGTTTTAGTATTAGTATGATTAAACATTAATTCGTGATTCTTTTAAAAATGAGTGATCTGCATTGATTTTAAATAAGGATCGACGGGGATAATTACACTAATAAAACACATATCTCTCGATAATCTCCAACCAATTTTTAAAAGATTAAACCAACCCTTATTAATAGTAAAATTTAATTTCATTAGGTTCAATCATTCCTCATTTACATTATGAAAGCAGATTAGAGAAGAAACCCTATATATGTTAAATAAATATTTTTCTTATCTCCTCCCTATGAAAATTTGCATTGTTGAACAATGCACTATCCAATATTA
>CAJVPN010001157.1:0-17026 GCA_910592215.1 Entrophospora candida
ATAATAATAATAATAATGATAATAATAATAATAATAATAATAATAATAATAATAATAATAATAATAATAATAATAATGATAATAATAATAATAAAGGTGATGATAATAACAATGGCTTTACTAAAAATTATTCTGAGAACAGGCCTGTAAGCATATTAAAAGTAATAAGAGAAGTTCCAGCAAGAAAATCAGAAGTTAACCAACAAACGCGTAGCTTTACTACACTACTTCCTAATATTATGGGTAATATAAAACGTAAAACAATAATAAAATCTAGTACAATTATGACAACTGCGGAGAAAAAATCAGCTGAGGAAATGTGGGAAGAATTTCAGGATAAAGGCATTGGAGCATTATCCGACGATTTTATCAAACTTTTTTTTTCATTAGAATCTCGTGCCGCAGAAGTTAAACAATTACCAAGTCGTACTGAAAAACAATGGGGTTCTTTTAGTAAAAAAGGGTTTCAAAGTATATACGTGGAGCCTTTGTCAGAAATCAAAAATAATGAAAAAAAATCTTTATTAGTAAAAACTTCATCTTCAATGAAAAATACTAATAATGATAATGAAGATGGTTCTTCAAATGATCTTGTCAGAAATGATTCTTTAAGACAAACAGTTGCTTGGGATAGTTTTTCTGAAAAAGGTTTTGAAGAATCAGATGTTTTATCTCTAGTTTCATCACTTGGTCCACCAGGAACTTTAGTCAGGGAAAATGATGTTGATAAGGAAAATTATAATGATGGCGGTGATGATGATAACAAACAATCCTTTGGGAATGTAAAAAAATCTATATTACGTGGTGGTAGCTTAACAAGTAGTTTTAGAGGTAAAAAGAAATTTGTTAAGTTTCGTTCCTTAAGAAGAACTAGATCTCTTAGTCCAATCAAAAAGTTAATTGCTTTAGATTTAGAAGAAGATTGGGAGGATTGGGGTATCATTGATAGAAGAGAGGATTTGCCTATTACAACTCATTTGGCAATTGAAACAATTGATGAAATCTTTCCTTATGTATGGATGGAAACAACTGTTGAAGATGAGGGTGATAAATGGGGCGATTGGATATTCATTGAACCAAGAAATGGTTTAATACACGAGTGTGAATGGGTGATGATTGAGGAGAAGGCTCAGGTTTCCTTAGAATGGGAGAAATCTTTTTCATATTCAAAAAGAAGAAAATTGAGTGCTTTAAGTACATTTAGTATACCATGGGTTAGACCTGGTGCTGTTGGTAAAAAATCAAGACCTGTCAGTAAAGCAAGTACTAGATTTTCAATGGCCTCAACAATTAAAAGACCCGTACCTGCGATAATGGCAATGTTTGATAGATCAAGACCTGATGATCAAGTGTTTACCACAAATTACAAGTTTCCACCAAATGCAATTAAAAAATATAAAAAAGAAGAAAATGAGTCTGAGGAAATTAGCGTTTCACGCAGGATACACAATAATGATGATTCAATTGTTGTACAATTCGAAGCTACAAAAACCAAATATTCTCAAGTTCAATACACATATAAAGAAGGGGATTACAATGAAGAAAATGGTTATTATGATGATGAGTATTATGAAGATTATGATAATAATGTTGGTGGGTATATATCAGATCCTGAATATTATCACAATAACAGTAACAATAATAATAATAGTTATTATTATAATGACTATGAAGAACAAATGGGTTATGAAGAAGGTTATGAAGAACAAATGGGTTATGAAGAAGGCTACGAAGAACAAATGGGTTATGAAGAAGGCTACGAAGGCGGCTATGAAGAAGGTTATGGAAAAGAAAATTATAGTGAAGGTGATTGGGAGGGAGATGAATATGCATACTCATCAGCAAAAAATTCACAATACTCAGAAAATGATTATATTAATCAATATTCACAAAATGATATACCACAACTACCTTCAACTACAAAAGGATACAATAACTTTGCTCAAAGACAAATGATGAAACAAGGTGAATTAGTACCATCACAATATCAGCAACAACATCAACAGCCATTGTCGACTAGAAATAGCAACTATAATGATTATAATGATGATGGTGAAGGCGAAGGCGAAGATGAAGATGAAATCATTGTGGAAGAGAATGCTGATGACATGGAACCACAAATAGTTAATCCAAAATTATTCCCAATGACAGGATTTTATCAACCTTTAGAAACTAAAAATAAAAAAAGAATAAACAAAAAGACAAAATTTAAATTTTAAATTATAAATAATCACCACAAAAAAGGAGAGATTGATTTTAATAATAAACTTATACATTATTTTTTTATATTTTTTTCTCATTAAGCATACATGCATTCATATATACACACATTACGCATATACATATACATATACATATACATATACATATACATATATATATTAATACATGATTTATACTTTATCATAATAGTTAATTAATTATAATATAGTAGAATATTTATTAAAAGATATTGTAGGACAATATTCTTTTCATTAGTCAATAAATTTTTAAAAAATTTTTTTTAATGTTTTAACCTGTGTTAATTATTTTATTTATAACTTTGCAAAAATCATCTGCAAATTTTGTCTAATTTTTCTATGAAGGAATTGTTGCAATAGTTCAAGGAGAAGAAGCAATTGATGATTCGTTACTGAATATATGGTAACTAACTATCAATATTTTTTTACTTTAATAAACATTTTCCCACTCATTCTATTTTATTTTATTCCACTTCATTCTATGTAATTTTATTGGACGGAACAATGTAAAAAGTCATGTTATCTGTAATACTCCAAGAAGTATTTAATTAAACCATTAAAAAAATAATCTTTGAATAAACAACTAATAATATCATTAATTTTTGCATAGTTAAAGAGGGAGAGCCCTCACGAATTGTTCCCATGATCCTTTCTGATTATTAATGATCTGTACAACATTTAATTATTGGTTAGGAACCCTTTTGATTGTGCTGCGTTGCTTATGGGGAGCCTCAAGTGGCATAGTTGTATATAAGTCTGTAATTTATTCATAGCTAGCTTTATAGAGGTATATATTGGGTTTGGAGCCAGAACAATATATATATTTAGGGTAAAGTCAGATTGTATCTGACCGGGGGGGGAGGGCCTGAAGAATATAATAGGTCATTATATTGGGCTTGGAGCCAGAACAATATAATGTGGAAATGCTCAGAGGCTGGTAAATCTTTTGATGGTGATAATGGGACAAAACTTCTCTATGAACGAGGTATAAAGGCTTTGAAGATTATGAAAGGTATGTTCCAGTCTCTATGTTTAGCTGTTGGGATGGAAGAAGAAAATATAAGAAAATTGCAATCAATTGGTTTTATACATGTGGGTAGGTTTGGTGGAAGGATTTTTTTCACATTGTTTAGTTTATTAACTCATCCAATCATTCGCTGTGAAGGAAATTTAGGTCTGATGATACTGTTACTCAGATTGGATTCTCCCGCTGGCTATGTATGTCAAATACTTCGGACCAGGGTTGGCAAATTGACTGGTCCATTGAGACTAAATATAGTTGAAATGTTGCACTAATGGACCCAATGGACTACACATTTGCCAACTCTGAATCATAGTTTAACAGGAAATTTTATTGGTAAAAACGAATTTCAATGATGCAATTAATCAAACTTAATGATAGTAAATAATACGGTTTTTACACATTTACATTTTTATTATTCTTTTTCTTTTTAGATACAAATAATAAATGTATACAGTAATTTAGCATAGATTAAATTGCATCATTCATAAAGTATTGCTTATGAGCATATAGACTTTGATTCATGTTGATGATATTAGCTGGCTAAGGAGTATTTTGCAAATTGCATATTTCTTTGATTGATGCAATAGTCTATTTATTAGGTTTAAAATAAATGATCTTTGTATTTTTTTTTTTTAATAATAGATAAATTCTCTTCCCGAAATTCACGTGACAAAAGATCTGCAATATAAGGGAAATTTTTCGATTCATAAACTTTTATGTGTGTAACACGTCATTTTAGGGCTTAACATAGTAAATTCAGTAAACCTGTGCAACTTTGAAGCTCAAATTCTCCACAACAACATGATATATCAATGAGATGAAATCGTGATTTTGTAGAGGAAGGTCTTGGCTTCAAATACACGATTTATTTTGGAGAATTTGAAAATCTACACGACCAATAAAAAGTTGTGGACTAAGTGACTTACGAAAAACTATATATATATTAACATAACAATGGTTTTCTGAACCGAATTTTAGGAAATCTGGAAATAATGTAATTGATCATTTATTCAACAATATCAAATGGGATCGATCATCTTTGTTAACTCATATTTTAGAATGGATACCTTTTGAACAATTTGAAGATATAACAAAATTAGCTGAACTTCAATTTATACTGCTTGATGGACAAGATGTCATATGATTGATTATGATGAAAATAACAAGGAATTTAGTTGTTTAGAAGCACAAAGAGTAATATTAAAAAGTTTAAATAATTCAATGAATCCAGGAAAGGGCTTTTTTGATGAGATTGGTGGTTGTCATTTGAAATAAAAATAAGCAATTTTGTATTATATAATAATAATTGATTTTATATTTATTTTCAGACAATGAATTATTGTAAAATTAAATCAGGAACAATTGTTTCTTGCCATGGTATAACTAAGTTCCCAGATAATGGAAATTATGCAATAGTTTTAAATTATTATAGAGAAGGAAATTTAAGGGATTGCTTCCAAAAAAATCATTTACATTTAACATTAAAAGACAGAATTATAATATTTAGATATTTATATGGTGCGTTACATCAAATACATTGAAAAAATTTAACCATTGTGATTTACATAGTGGTAATATATTAATAAGTGGAGGTGGTTGTTATATTACAGATTTGGGATTATGTGAATTGGTTGATGAAAAATCATCAAATAAAATCTATGGGATCATATCATATGTTGCACCCGAGCTACTCAGAGGCAAAATTAATACAAAGAACACAAAGGCAACAAATATTATAGTGCTGGGATGTTAATGTGGGAAATATTTGCAGGTCATCCACCATTTGATGATAGAGCTCATAATCATTGTTTAATTTTTGATATATGTGAAGGCTTACGACCACCAGCATTACCTGAAATGCCTGATGATCACGCACAAATGATGAAAAAGTGTTGGGATGCAGATCCATCTGAAAGACCAACTAGCAAAGAGCTTGTTTTTTTTCGCTAATAAAAAGTTGAAAGGAACTTGTACAACCAAAAGTTTGAAAAATGATAGTAACAATAATAGCTTAATAAAAAGATTATTAAAATTTTCTAAATTTTAATAATGATGTTAGCAGCAGCAACAGCAGCAATTGGTGGTAGTGGTGATTCGCAACAAGTACACAAATCACATTCAGATGCATATCATATTAGATAAAGAGATTGCTAAATCAAAAAGCTTAAAAAGCTATACAAGTAATGATAGTTCATTGAATAATCTTGATTTTAACTCTTTTTCTAAAATGTTAACAAAGGTAAATTAAGTTTTTCATTAATTGAAGTTTATTAACTACTAATAAGATTATTTATGATTCACTTAATAATAATAGTAATAAAAACCATCTTGCATAAGCTGAATTGATAAAACCGATTCTATTTTTGTGTTTCCCAAAAGTTCGACTTACTCGAGGTTTAAAAATCAAAAGATTGCCCTTATAAAGAATCTACAGTTTATTTTAATTATTTATTTACAGGTTATATATCACATCATTAAACCGCCATCTTCTTTCTATTACAACTTGAATTTTGAAAACTACCATTACTAAACAACTGTTGCTGGTACTTAGTGCTATATCTCAAGATTTATTTTTTATTTACATTCTATTAATAATAATTCTTAATAATTTTTGACGTATAATACAAAAAAAAAGTTTTTTATTAATTAATAATGCAAATATATATATACATATACATATACATATAAATATAAATATACATATATATATACATATATAAATATATTAATTTATTAATTTAACGTGACTGACAATTTAGTATAAAAAATACGTGTAATATAATTAATGTGCAGTGAATTCTACTTCTTGAAAAGTAAACCCTTCTTCAAAGGCAGTAGATAGATCTGGGTAATCATCTGAAAAAAACTCCATGCAATGATGAAATATCCTAAATCCAATCTCTCGAATAAAATTATTTTTACTAGTAAATTTTTTTGATGTTTTTCTTTTTTCTAGGTCATAGTTTTCCAACATTTTTTTGGTAATATCACGTTCACTGAAATTTTCCTCTTTTTTATAATATTTGTGATATACAAGTAATCGTTGAATTTTCACTGATTTTGACATATCTTTTGTAAGAAGGCCTTCTTTCTCTGTAAATTTAAAATAATTTTTAAAATCTTTAGGTTTCCAATCTTTAACACAATCTTCAATGTTATCCATAATAGGTATTTCAGAATTTGATTGTATCGGGTCTTCTTTGGAACACATCAATGACAATTTTGTAGAAAAATCAGATTTCTTTTTTTTTGAATGAATAAGTTATTATTACCAAGTAATTAATTTTAAAAATGAAATAATAATTATTCTTAAAAAATATATATTTTAACCTACCAACAACACTTCAATCAATATATCAGGTTTTGTATATTTTACAAAAGAATAAATCAATATGGAAAGTCGAATTCGTAATTGTATGTCTGATGTGTTGACAAAGCACCTTAATAGTATGGGTAATATTAACGCGGCAAATAATTTTTGAGCTTTAATGAATTTATTATCTTGAAGTTTACTGTTTGTCCAATAATCACCAAATTGATCAACAGTTTCTTTCTCATCTTTCTCATCTTTCTCATCTTTCTCATCTACTATTTTTAAATGTTGAAATAGACACACACATATATATATATGAAATGTGTACAGCATGAATATAAAAAAAATTTTTTTAAATCAATTAAATAAATACCTTCAGTTACTAGATCCATGGTAGTTGCACTACATGTATCAAGAATACTAGCTGTATCCTCAACATAAGATGATGCTAAAAACAAATACGTAATATGCATATTTAATAACAACAATAATAACAATAATCTAGATAAAATGATGACAACTAACTTTCTGTCATATTGTCTACTTCCATTCTTATACGTTTATAATCTATTCATTTTTTTAAATATATAAAAATTAACTGGTTATGTTTTGAAAATCGCTTCATTAAAAAAATACATCTTTTATTTAAAACAACAATAATGACAATACCAGTTGGAGGGTCAATTTCCATAGTTATCAATGGCGACGGCTCAACATCAAATATATTCTTCTCTTCAACTACATCTTTAGCTTGATGATTTCAAGTTCAAAAATTCAAAAATTTATTTAATAAAATATTTTACATACACAAACGTAAAAAATATTTAAATTAACTAACCAGTCGTCTTTGATTTCGTAGAATTTTCGGGAGTTAGTGTTTGAAGTTCTAAATAATATGTTGTATCTATTATTCCTTTTTAAATTATATTGGCATAAATTGTTAACGTGGTATTTTTTTAAAAAACAATAGAAATAATATTTATACAAGATTAAAAAAATAATGTGTACGCAAAATACCTACATACCAACCATATTAAAACCAAATGGGTTGGAGATTTTTCTATTAGTCAAAAAAATTGTTGTATTTAATTAAAAAAAAAATATAAATAAAAAATACCAAAGGATTCATGCTTATACTCGGGAAATAAATTCAACAGCAATCCAATGATTGTTGAATAAAAATTATCAACATGATTATAATAACAAAAATTTTCTCCAATATATTTTACAATTTTTTCAATCATCACACTTAATGACAATTGATCTCCATCTCCGCCAATGATTTCATTAACATCTTTATTAATTATTGAAATAAATATGGCCTTTGAAATCTCATTGTCAAAAATTTCTTTCATAGTTTCAGGCAATTTAGTTGCTATATTTGTCAATAAATAAAACCCTATTAATTGATCTTCCTTACTGTAAATATTATTTAATAGAGATATGAAAAATCATGGTTGTAGTTAATTGATTATGTTTAACAATAATAACTAATAATCAAATAAATTTAATGAATAATTTGCATGATGCATACCTCATAATCCCGAAGCTACTTATATATGGCTTAATTATATGTTCTTGTGAAAAAAGCTATTAACATATACGTAAAATTTATTTTTGTGAGTAATGCAAATCTATACAGATAATTTAACTAATTCATACATTATATATTATTATTCTTACCAAAGAAATTTTAGGTAAATTTTCCTCAAGATCATAAATAACCATATAGGTGATACAGATACTAGCCTGATGTAAAACGATATCCTTTTCATTATTTGAAAAAATTGCCACGAATCCATCGTTATTTATGGTCAAATCTCTCAGTATATCAATACTATCCTTGGGAAGGTTTATAGAGTTTCTGCAACAATTTGCCATTAGCCAAATTGGTAATGCTCGATCATTGTCAGACATAAATTCAAATATATTTTCCATTAAATGTCGAATGATATCTGTTTGTAAAATCAATTCAATACAATCAACTCTATTTGGTATAGAAAATTGTATTAAAGCCTATAAAAACAATAGTATATATATATATAAATATACACATATATAAATACTTGAGCAAAAAAACTTTTTTGATGAAATATATAATCAATTCAACTAGAAATTACAATATACCGCTATGATATCATTTAGATAATCCAAATCATTTGATAAAGGCTCTTTGATTAATTGACATAAATTTGGAATGGCAACTTCTCTCACTGCATTACCGATATATTGTTCAGCATTATTATCCAAGAGAATTGTCAAATTGCACATACATTTACATGCTATTGTTATTCTTTTTATGTGAGAATTATCAGGATCTGCTATTCCAAGTATTGCTTGTAAAGTCGCAATATCAATTTCTGTGCCATAGGCTGACAAGTCTGATAGTTGGGGAGGCGGAGTTCTTCTAGTCAATATTGTAGCAAGTTTACGAATAATTAAATTGTAATTCCATCCTTCAATCAAAGATATATCAGGATTTGCCAAAAAATTTGAAAATCTAGTTAATGTGTCTGTTTGTACATCCACATTGTTAGTGATTTTTGAGACTATTGATTTAATTTCTCTAAGAGTGGGAGTATTTCTTGGAGAATCGCCATTGTTATCTGTGTTAAAACGCATGTTTAATAATGGCATCGGTCGACGCATAAAAGGTAGTGGAATTTCATCTCGACTTTCAGTATTATCTCTACTGCTAGACATCTTGTTTAAAAAAATAGTTTGTATGTGTTAAAAATTAATTCTTAATCTTTTGATCAGGAAAATGTTGCACTAGTACATATAAATTTGTAATAACTGAGAGTACACAAAAATATGTGTTCATTACAAAAATGGAATTAGCGATATGGCTTTAAATTGGTTGCGCCACTAAGCATTTTACATTAAAAATTAGCAGTACTGCTATTATTATTGCAGAATCAATTTGCATTTTATTATTACACACTATATATATACATATTTAAATGCGCACGCATATGGGTCACATTTCATAGCCCATAAATTTTTCTTTCAATAATCTCTCCACTCTTGATACCTAAAAAAAGAAAAATACAATAAGTTTTTTAAATAATGATAATGATGACGATGACGATGGTGGTGATGATGGTGATGGTGAGAATATAACACATTGAAAAATAGATTTATACTCAACGAATTGAGGAAATTCACGATCTTTTAATATATCACCAATCCATTCTTTTAGTTGGTCATCATCAATCGTTAAAGAGTTGTCAACATTTGTCCTCGAGTGAGATAGAAGATGAGGAATTGTTGATGTTAATTTTTCTTGATGAGAAGAAATTTGTTCGTGCTGTTTTTGAAAATCTTGATTTGTTGTTCTGGTCCTTGAATTTCCAAGTAAGGTTTTATCTTGTTCTGTCACGCCTGATTTAAAGCCAAGAAAAAGGTCACCATCATATTTTTCTTCGTAACCCTTTTCTTCTTGTTCTTTTGCTAGTTCATTAATTGAAGTAGTGGATTGTGCCCGGAAAAATTTTGAGGGGGTGATTGGCTCTTGTTTCATTTTATGACTTGCATCATCTGATTCAGCTGGTGATATCAATTTGAGATTTGAAACAGGTAAGTTTTTTTGTGAGATATTTGAATAGTGATAATCGTATGGCGAACGGGTATGTTCTGTTTCCTGGTAATACATGAATTTCATATTATCATTGCGAACTAGACAAACACTATTGTCTGATGGGATAAATGGTGTATCATTATCATCACGTATTTTTTGAGAAATTTTTTTTACATAATGAGACGCAGTAGGGTAATCCTGATGTTGTTGATGTTGTAAGTATTGGATTGGTTGTTGTTTTTGTTGTTCTAGATTATCAATAGACTGATTCCTTAATAAAATTTCTTTTAAAGGTGTTCTAGTCATCATATTTTGTTGTGAGTTTTGGTAATTATTTGAATCATTGATTGGTGTTGATATGACTCTTGTGTTCCTAGTTATTGACAATTCATGATTTTTTATAGGATTTTCGTGAACCTCGCTTGGTTCTAGGGTTGATCTATGTTGTGGTGATGATGACGATGGTGGTGGTATTGGAAATAATGTATGTGGTAGAAATGATGGAGGTAAAAAACATTGTGGCCTTGACGGTTGTTGTAGTAATGGAGATCTTTTATTATGTATTGGCAATTGTGGATTGTTTTTATTGTTATTATTAAAATCTTGAGGTGAAGTTTCTCCAAGTTTTCGTGAATCGTTTGAAAATGAAGAAGGCATTGAATTATCGTTTTTAAGTCTTTTATTATTGTTGTTAATATTCATCCTATTTGAAAATTGAACCAAATCATTTCCAAGTATTGGTTGACAACTAATATAACGACCAAGTATTCTCGAACACAAATCAAAATCTTGGCTATTTTTAAACCTTATTTGAAATTTACGTATTTCTAATACATTGTTATTGTTCGTGTTTGTGTTTGAGTGTGTATAATAATGATTATATCTAATTCCAATTGTTGGACTTTTTAATAAAGCCTTCGCTTTTATAGAATTCACATTCTGATAAGAAAAATTTAAACATTCCTAGAAATATAATATTTGCAAATTGTAATTTTGTGAAATATACAATATTAATATTAATATTAATATTTACATACGCACCAACACGTTGTTTTTATCATGTATAACTTTTAACATTGGATGAGTATCTTCTTTATTATTATTATTATTATCGGCAATATTTGTGTTGTTGATGCTAGTTGAATACATATTTATTAAGAAAACATTAATATTTTCTTGTTGAAAATGCAACCAACCAGCTTTCTGTTGTTCATTTGTCAAAGAATTTTTATTATCACCAATAGTAGTGGTGATGGTATTATTAGCAAATATTGAAGAGTATTGTCTCGAGTATTTTTCTATTTCGAATTGTAATGGACTTTGGGACATTTTTTTTTTTTAAAAAATTTAAAAAAGATCCATCAACGCAGATCAGGCTGAAAGCAACCTTTTTGTTTGATTCTTAGAAAATTGGCTGTTGTTAAAATTATCAAATATCAGAATATTGGGATATTACAATTATTCTAATATCCCTTGGTCAAAGAAAAGTCAATCTGCTTCGATCTCTAAAATGCAATGCAAATATAAATGGGAATCTTTCGATTTTTTTTTTTTCGAAATTCCCAAATTGCCCATCCTCATTGAAAATATAATCATTTTTTTAAAAAAATAAAAACAAAATCTATATATATTTTTATTTTTTTTTGTAATAAATAAATAAAATAATGAATTTATGAATTTATGAAGAAGTATCATTAATAAATTGAAGAATTTGTAATTTAGTAATTTCCACTAAATCACTGCCACCATTAGAAAGAGCTTCCAAAATCCATCCAGAAGCAGAACCGAGAGATTTTATCAAGAAAACAATACAAACTACTGCAAATACAACTCCAAATACAGCTCCAAGGAAAAGACCAAAAAAACTTCCAAAGATTGATAAAATAAATGGTGTACAAATACCACCAATTGCTGCCAGCATAGCAAAGACTACAGGTATAATGAACAAAGATACGAACGCGCCGACTACCAATGTGCAAAGATAAAAGTAATGCAAGACTGGATGGTCGTCTCGTAAATCTTTAGGATTCATAATGTAAAACGTAAAATTTTTTATACTGTCACCATTTGAATTCATTGTCGCCACTCTTCTATTAATGCTATCTTGAAATGAGAATTTGTTGCCGGTATTTTGATTAAACCTATGAGGACTTGGTATTAATTCTTTAAAAAAAAAAATTTTTTTTTAAAATTAATTTTATAAAAAAAAATATAAAAACGGCAGAATAAATAAAGTACCATTGGCAATTTGTTCATTATTATTAATAAGTTTGTTTATAGTTGTTGACGATGCATTAATTGTGGTCGCCATGATAAATTAATTCTGTTGATATATATTATTTTTTTTTTTTTTTTTTTAAAAAAAAAAAAAGTTTAAAAAACTCGAGAAATTAAAATTTAAAATTATTTATATACAATTTTTATCTTGTGAATAGCACATGTTAAAAAATATATATAGAAAGGATACAGTTATAATAAGGGAATTTGGGAAGTATCGTGAAAAAAGCAATTTTGAGTTAATATGACGCAGATCATTTATTAAAAAGAAGCACGTTATTTATTTACATATTAATATAGTAAATTAATTTTTTCACGAATTAAGTTAAAAAAAAAACTTCTGCTAAAACTAATTTCTGATCATTATCTATTAATCGTTCATCCACCATTCATTGCCTTAAGTTGGGTCATTAAAAATATGTCTTGTTCAGACTTGAAAAGAGCTTGAAATGATTCCCTTAATTCTGCAAATTGTTCCTTGGGAATTCTTGAAGAACAACCACAATTACACCCTTTTTCTAAAAAATCAATTGCTCTTTGATATTCATTAGAGCCATTGTATTTGTTATTTTCATTATTACTTTTCATATATACACTTATCTCTATATATATAATTTTATGTTCACTTTGTGGGTTTTTATAATTAATTTAAAAATTGAAGGAAAGTATATGAATGGAATTAAACTTAGATGAACCAATGGAATAGTTTTAGGTAAATGATTTAAAAGATATGATTGTTCAGTAACTTGTGAAGAGAAATTGGAAAATTTGGTCAACCTCTCCATGAAAAATAATTATGGCCTAGATTTAAATTGGCTTATCATCATTAATAAATCAAATGAGAAAAGAAACAAACAATAAATGAAATAATAACTACCTTTACCAATGAAATTTTCCACACATTGTTGATCATAAACAGAAATTGCTGTAACAAATCATGTGTAATGATTCATATTTTGTTTACTTTTTATAGACATAAAATTTACTTAATTTATTTGAGATTATTTATTATTACGTTCAAAATATCTTGAATAGATTATAACAATAAGATTAATTATAGTTTATTTATATTTTTATTATTTATATATTTTTAACATAAAAAGAATTATCCTCTAAGAAATAAAGGCAATTTGTATTTTTACAATAATTAAAGTACCTGTTCAAAAATACTTATAATTTATCTTGTTGAAAAGTAACTCTTACAATTGTAGAAAAATTATATTTTACAAAATAATCAATTTTTGAAACTTAACAATTAATTATATATAATGATTATTACATTAAGGTAAATGACTTTATTTGTAAAATGCTACCTACAAGAACAAAGAAAGATGTGACTCTAAAAAATTTTAAATTATGTACAAACCTATCCCCTTCAATAAGGTAATGTATTCAAATAATTGCTTGATTGACCTTGAAATATGTAATAATGTGATTGGTCCAGCCTTGGATTCCATGTAATCACTCTGGCAATTTTTTATCTTTAATAAAACAAACATGACTTAGCTATTTAATCATTTCCTTGTATCTAAATGCCTCCATCCATCAAATATTCATGATGGTCATGATTATTATGCAATACATTTGATATTATAATTGACATAACAAACAATTGCATTACCCAGGTAATAATGATACCAAGGCCATGCTGAAATGAAACTCTTAACAATGCGTGTCTGCCCAGATCTCTGGGGTTCACAAGAATAAATAAATAAATAGGGAGGATCAAAAAAATATTATAGTCCCTTTAAATGTAATAAATCTGATGTTGATCACATGTATCAGATTTAATTAAATTTCCCATCACAAACATGTCAACAGGTGCTTTCACACGCCTTATAACTGTGAAATTCATTCTACAGGTAAGGTGAAAACATGCTGGAAGGCTTTGGACAAAACTTCCCACATCTTCCCCACAGACCAGCCTTGACTGTTACCATATGAGCATTGATTGCTGACAAGAGTTGGCACTGTATGATGATTGCTTTGTGTTATTCCAACCTGTAAAATAAAATTGGTGTCTGCAACTGGTATGAAATTCTGCAACTCAGGAGGTTGCAACCTGGGTTGCTGTTTGGATTTTCCCTGAATCCAGAGTTTTGAGTCCTGGGTTACTGTTTTGTTGTGGCACACCTACTCACCAACAACCCTACCCCCATTTAAATAACAAATTCACTTGGTCAAATAAAAATTAAAGAAACAGAAAATTTATGGGAATGATTAATTTATACAAAACATACCAAACAAAATCTGATCCATTTTATTTTACAGCTTTCCTCCTAACATCAGAGCCCAAATGCAATTTCAGGGCCACCAACCCTGCTCTGAATTGTAACCTCCTGTGCTTGAAATGAGCTTCAGATCCTCTTAATATTCCTCCAGAGTTGTGATAGCTTGGACACAGATCCATCCTTAGAGGCAGGATCGTTGCAGGCAACTTGTCAGCAAACTTGTCAGCCTTCTCTGGTCTGGTGCTGTGAGGGAAGATGAGGTAGGATGTCATTGACGATTGATGCAATCTCGATAGACTCCAGGGCTATACTACCCCTCCCTGGAATTCTGTTGCATCAATGTATCATCAGGGGATGAAGTCAAGATTAGCCTTGTGTACACATGAGGAATGTAAGAGAATGACTGTAAAGTTCAAGGTAGCGTGCTTTCAACATCTGCTAATTTCAGATAATCAAACATCATGTATCAAAAAGTTTCATAATTGAATGTTCATATTCAATGGTGTGCTGCCTTGACATCTTGTAATTAATTATAATAATAATAATAATAGTATTAATGTTGATTACAAAAAGCCAAATACCAATCATTTGTTTACCATCTTGATAATTACCCAGCAAGTTCTGCTCTGTGTTTTGATTTTAAAAGACATATCAATGCAAATAAAAAAAAAGTTACCTCTGGTTAGTTATAAACACATTTCTTTTTAGAACCAATCATGCTAAACAAAAAAAAAAATCAATTGCATCAACACAAAAAAAAAAAAAAAAACAGGAGTTCCATAAAATAATTCCCTGTTTCACTATGTAATAAATTCAAAAATTCCAATTCTTTTGTATGTACGCATTATATTGAATTTATACATAATCATAAAATAAAATTTATTTAATATATTGGAAGAGGAATATTGAGAATGAGTATTTAGAATATTTATTTAATATATTGTGTATTAACATTAGTACGTTGCGCATGAATTTACACACATAATGTCAAATAGAATTGCCATTTATTTATAAAATATACAATACAGCATTGATGAATATATAAACACATTATTACAAAGCATTGTTATAATTTATATTGACGATATTTGACATAGAATCATCGTCATTTAAATTTTCTTCAATAAATAACTCATCACTACCAGACTTTTTTTTGGTTGGAAGTTTGAAAGGTTTCTTTAAAACATCATTATTTATTTTTATGAACCTAAGGTTTTCCTTATAGATGGGTGATTATCAATTTCTTTTAAAGGTTTACCTTGACTGTTTGAAAAAAATTTTCAATTTAAATAAAAAAGTTACAAATGATAAGAAATAAATTATGAACCAACACAAATAGAATTGAAAGATTAACTTAATGACAATAAAGAACAAATTAATGAGTGATGGAGTCATAGATGTGATTTTATTTTATTCATTGCCAGTATAGACTGGTCTTGGGCAAGTGATGCCTTTAAACTCATTCTTTACAAATGGGTGAATATTATTATAAAGGTATTCTTGTCTTTTGTAATCCAAAGGAGGTGGTGTAAATACTAAAATAGGTAAAGATTTAATCTCTTCAAAAATATCTGCTTTCATAGTTTTTGATAAATTGAATTCAGTCAAAGATCCATTAACAACCTCTTGAATTTTAACAACACCAAGATTAGATGCTTCAAAAAGAAAATGTTGATATTTCTGTATATTTGGCAATTTCTTAAAATAAATTCCAAAAATAGATTTGATATCCAAATATTGAAAACCTTTTCCACCTTTATAACATTGAACTTTATTCAATCCTGCTGGACTAGACTTTTTTACTACCTCAATCACATGATCTAGACAATCTACTCTTTTTTTTCTATAGAGTTTTTTTATTAAACCAAAGCTACCATCACATTTGAATTTGGTATGTCCTGGAATCATGAAATTTAATTCAATACTTTCATAATAACCACAAATTACTAAATATAAATAAAATCAAATTGTTACATTATTTTTATTTTGTCCCCCAGCATTATCACAAGCAATCTTTAAATGCTTTTCGCCTTTATTCAATTTCTTAATTGTCAATGAAGTGATTGTCAATGAAATGATTGTCGACAAAATAATTTTCAACAAAATGAACTTTTTGACAAAATGAACTTTTGACAAAATGAACTTTTGACAAAACAAACTTTCAACAAAATGAACTTTCAACAAAATAAACTTTCAATGAAATGAACTTTTGACAAAATGATTGTTGACAAAATGATTGTTGATGAAATGATTGTCAACAAAATGAATCAGACCCAACATGTAGGACAGTGCAATTAAGCACAATTCAGCACCATGGAATTTTTTCCACAGGTGTAGTGGTCCTGAACATGCTGGAAGGCT